>JAPZDX010000013.1:7560-26445 GCA_029783625.1 Naso annulatus | reverse complement strand
AAAGCGGGTGTGTCCAGTATACCGGTATGAACACTACACCCGTACAAAAGGCAGAGCAACATATTTGATTGTTTTACAGTACTTTACGCTATAGATGGCGCTATAATCGAGCTAAAGCTTTGTCACCATCATGTCTGCCAGTGTAGCCACCATCGTCACGGTTACAACTTGTCATAAAAGAAGCGAGTTTTTTTTTTCATTTTGCAACCGACTGCAACCGACCAAGTCAGAAAGATAAGACAGTTTAATTTCTGTGTGTTTTGAATGTTTCAAGTGAAAGTGTTGAAATAAGCTGTACACGTTTTTAATGAAACTTTTTTCCCCTTCTGAGTGACACTCAAAACCAGCCTGCGTCATATACTCTGGATGTTACGGTAGAAGAAGAAAGTAAGCAGAGAAATAAGTACACACTGAGAAATTAGACAAGAACAAATCCACAAGAGAAGAAAACTAGGCAACATAAAACCTGATATATGGCAAATATGGCTTTGAGTTCACACTTACAGTGTGTGTGTGTGTGTGTGTGTGGTTGTGTGTGTGTGCGTGCGAGTGTGTGTGTGTGTTCAGACATGGAAGGAAGCAGGTCACATAGAAGCTGGACAAACAAAGTGAGAAACAGGGACAAAAAATATTATCCTGCTCTAGTCTTCAGTGTGATGGATCCAATCAGCATTCATTCCCTGGTCACATGACTCTGCAGCAGTCACATGACAGGTGGACACACTAGTTTTCACCACTTTTCCGGTGCGATGCTGCCATGTGTGGAGTTTGAATGTGATTTATAGTTTTTACAGCAGCGCTGAGTTTGTTCTTTCAGCTGTCACATCGTTCAGACATTCAAGAGTAAACGAAAAACAAATGAATTCAGAGAAGCAGAGGAGCTAAAAAAAGCTGGAAGAACGAGAAACCCGTGGAAATCATTCAAATAAGACCTTAGATGAGAACACAGAAGAGAACAGGGACTGTCGCCGTGCGTCAGAGCTGTGAGCAGCACGTTTCATTCAGACGACTGAGTGAGCAGCTGAAGTCTGAACTGAAGCACTGAGCCGTTTGCTTAAGGGCACTTGGACAGGAGGAGCAGGGCATCGAACCACCAACTGTTCACATGATCTGGTACTGGAACATTGCTGCCTGCACACACACACTGTTTTAAGTTTCCGCTTTAGAGGCAGTTTGCACACACACTGCTGACCGACAGATGTGACGCAGTGAAGAAGAAGACGACGACTCTGGTCAACACGGACATTACGTGAACAGCGTCAGTTTTTGTCTATGACATCATGAAAACATCCAGCCAGTCAGTCTGAGTGAAACCTCCACAGAAAACTTTTAACATGAAAGAACAGAGCAAACTGTTCCTTTAATACAACGACAGCTGCACAAATAAGACAGAGATTAGCAACACACACCTTCAGACTGTGTGTGTGTGTGTGTGTGTGTGTGTGTGAGAGAGAGAGATTAAATTAATCCAGATTTGATCTTCAAGATGAGAGGGAAAATTATATTTTCACCGTTTTACTCCATCTGTCTGAACATGTGCATATAAGTGTGTTATTGTGCATCACACTTCTGTAGGAGACAGTGCTTCCTTCAAACACACACACACACACACACACACACGTCGACCCGCAGCACTTTTAACACATAGTCCAAGCAGCACAGCCACAGCGGAGGCCTGACGTGTCGTTTGTCTGACAGCACGCCGCGGTCCCGGAGCTGACCACCGGTGACAGGAGAGGGACTGAACATGTAATAGAAATCACAATAAGTCCTGCTGCACTTTTTAACTCACGGGGGATGCAATATTTGTTAATGGAGAAACGTGTGTGTCAAAATAAAATTTAATTCAGACGTAGTGGTGCTGCAGAGTCATCCTGGCCTACACAACATATTCCACAGACTGAAGAAAACATCTTTGTTTGCTTCAGATCCCTGCAAAAATCACATTTTAATCTGTTCTTTGATGAAAATGAAAATAATTTTGTAAAAATTATTACTCTCTCTAATAGAGAGACCCTGTGAAATACTAGCATCATGTCCACGTGTTGTATCTGTACATAAAGCAGCCTCACACTGTAGGAACAGCGGCTCATGGCTCCCAAAGGATACTTACTTACTTAGAATAACAATATCAGCCCAAACAGTCGCAAGTAATGCTTATTTATGTTCTACATTAGTTACGGACGGAGCCTTCTGTCCGTACTCTGCAATCATTTTGTCCGTATTTCTGTCCGTCTCCTGGAAGCTTACGGACACGGATGAAACGTAGCGGTGTAGCCCACAGTTTAGGCAAGACCAGTAAAACACAATGAAGAGGAATATTTTAGAAAATGGTGGAACTTTTCAAGGAAAGACAGTGCGAGTTGGTACGGAATTACAGACATATTTATGATGTTTGCTCAGACACAGACAAGTCCAACAGACCAGCTGGGAAGGAAGAGATTGGACAGGAAATGAATGTCAGCTGGACACCAGCAAAGGAGAAGTGGAGGTCCGTGCAACACCAGTTTGTTCACTGAGAGGCGCCCTCTACTGGATGTACTGCATAACATCCATCCCAAAGTAAGGTACGCATGGAAGTGTAAGGGCAGTGACGGATATATGGTGCAAAACGTACCGATCTGTTTTCATACGTAAAGGAGCATAAATGAGACTTTAGAGAGATGAATCTTCAGAAACACACTGGAACACTGAGTGTGTGGGATCATTAAGCATCCTCACCGATATACACTTGTGTTTGTGCAGGTGTTGGGTCGGTCTTACACCTGTGTTTGTACCTGCTGAAACAGCCCCCACATGCTCCCTCTCTGTGGTCATAATTCCAGAGTCCAATGTTTCTCTCGTTGAGTGTTGCTTCACCCAGACAGCCCTGGAAGGTGGAAGACTGCAACTTCGTGGGGCTCTGACATCACACACACACATGCACAGCATTATAACCAGTCTACATTTTCACCCCCTCACATACCTGTACACCTAATGTGTGTGTGTTACCTGAGTGTGAGCTCCCAGCCCTCCGATGTGGATCACTGTGTTTCTGTCAATGTCTAACAGTCGGGACGGTCCCGGCGATGTTGCCGTTACAACCGGCACTGGAGCAGAATCCAAATCCAGCTGATGAACTGACAGAGAGCCGTGGGCCCCAAACCTGACATGATCACATGACATAACTATATGTTACTTGTGTGTGTGTGTTTGTGCATTAGCGGCTGCCAGAGGCCTTGTTTTTACTTTGATTTTTCATATGGTTTCTTTGTCTTTGTCTTTGGGTGACCGTTTAGGCTGCCCTGTTTGTTGTGGAGTTTTCTCTTGTGCTTGATTTGGTTTTTTGTTTAACTTTTGGTGGCTTATGTGCTTTAAAGGGGTCTTGAGGTATTAACATGAATAGAAAATAAGAAAAAAGACTTCTCTCTAATTTTTAAAGTTTTCTGGCTTCTTGGGAACCTGAAACTATGTGGCAAATTTACTCTTTCATTGAAATGCTTACTACTGGTAGACATCAACCTGTGATAAAAAGTGGCAATTAGAGTTTGTATGAAGGGGCACAGGCTAAAAAAATGGTACACTGGTTTGGATGGAACACACTTTTGCCAGACTCAAGTTGTGCTCACACTAGGGGCAAGTAGAACTACTCACATGACTGAGTTAAAGTCAATGTGAAGACATGCTTACATACAAGTTCTTATCAGGCAAAGCTAATTCATCAAAATGCAACACGAAAGAAGCAGTTATCAGGAATTTTGCGTTATTTGCAGAAGTAGAAAATATTTAAAGGTAGAGTCTGTAGGATTTGACTAAAAATAAAATATAGACATATATGAAAGTAATGCTGCTCAGTCATCACTTCTTGGCCTCTGCATACGTGTGATGGTGACTGTGTATGGAGACACAGCGCCCTCTGCCTGTATTTTGATGTTTTGGCTGACTTGGCTGACCCGCAATCAGTCTTTAAGTAACGATAGTGCAACTGTGCTTCTCTGATGCGTAGATGGTGTGACCACAGTGAACAGGTGCGTTTCCCCAGCCAATGACAGCGCTGGCATGAGGTTGAGAGCTGCAGAGCACAGCTACTGGAAGCCGTCCAGACCGGAGAAAGTTACAAATGTGGACATAGTGAAAAGAAAAGAAAATATAGCCCTAGGGAGCAAGCAGATAAAACTTGTTCCAGAGCGAGAGTGAGTCTCAGTTTGGCTTTCAGCAGTTTTGGAGCACTGAAGGAGAGGCTGGGAGGAGCGATGCAGAGTTGGGCTGCTTTGTGATGGACAGGTAGGTGCTAAACACTGGTGGTTAGCTTGTTAGCTTGCTAAATTATCGACTTCTCCATTAAACAAATGTAATATTCCGATGTAGCTTGCTGTGGAACATTAGGTGAGCAGTACAGCAGTACATGTAGTACACGCTAAGTTACGATACTTCAGGTACATTGAGCCGGGAGGAGGGGCCCAGTTTGAATGTTGTGTTTACAAACGGGAATGAACGAATGCTGCTGACTCCACCTTTAACTTTAGCGACCAATTAACAGTGGATTCAAAGGCGATGTCACCGCTGTGACATTTAACAGCATTAGCATCAGCTTCCTCTGCTGAGATTAATCCCTGACACTCACCACAAACAGATGAATAAGAGAATAAATTACATAAAAACTGTCAGAAAACGCTGACAATAATAACGTAACAGTCATTAAATCCATCTGGTACAGAGCTGCTTCTGTTGATGCCTTCAGGCTTAGAAACAGGAGCTTTTCAATGTGCGGATCTGTCTCTAAACTCTGCTGCAGGTATCATGTGATGCAGCATTCATCCCATGGATGTGTTTTTATTGTCTTTCAGTGATATTAAAAGCCTTCCCACATGTAAGCTTTTTTTTTAACTAGCTGATCTTTTTGTGTCTGACAGCTGTAGCTCTTCTGCTTTGAGTCTGACTTATGAGTTTAACTTTTGTGTGAAAGCTGATCTGCTGCCACCAGGATTGTCTTTGTTTGCGATTGGTCATATGCTGCAAACGCTGCCCTTACACGTGAATGCACTCACGTTTAGACTGTGAAACCCGTAGCTGGTTTATCGTGCTGATAACCAGCCTTGTGTGACCACGAATCCTGAGTGTTTGTTAGGTTTAGTGAAGCCGGGTAACGAAAAGAGATCCAGGGTTTGGAGCACAGGCCTCTGCTATGTCATCTTCTATACAATCATCCAGGCTGTGCACTAGTGGCTCTGATCTTCCTCAGCAGATCCAGGACTTCTTGTCCACGTTGGTGTAAAACTTGAGCTTGAAAGTTGATCTTGAATGTGGTGAGAATCTTTAAAAGAATCTAAAATCATTTGCGTCTAAAATCACAGAACTGAATGACTGACTTCATCTACTGAGGAAGTCCATGTGATGGGATCAAATCCCAAATTGCTGCTTGCTGCACATTTTGAGCACCAGTTCATAAATTCTCGCAGTAGTTTTACATAATGTGACCTCATGATGAGCATTACATCATGTGATCTGATCACATGACCTGCTGTTGATGAGCGGTGGGCTTACCGTGTAGCATTGATTCTGATCCATTTGTTGTTGGTGATGTCAAGTCCAGGAAACTCCAGTCTGGTGCTGCCTGATCCCAAATCCCACACTAGAGAGACCGTCCCATCATGCATCTCAACTGCCAGGAAGTCCACCTGAACACATCACAGACGCAAAGGGTTTGTTTGGTCAGAAGAGCTATAGGACAGAGATTTAACTTTAACTTTAGGAGAAAGGTGGAGAGGTTTTACGTGACATATACGTTGTACTGGCTAACGAAGCTGCACCTCTAAACTGCTGCAAGCAGCTTCTTTGAGCTTAATGTGATGTCATCATCTATAAGCACCGCCCCTCCACCAAAACTCCTTCGGTGGTCACTGGGACTACCAGGACTTTCACCAAAAGCAAGACAAAAACACATCTGTTAAATGTAACAAAAAGCAAACTTTAATAAATAAAACAGTTTTGGAAACAAAAAATGACGCAGCAGCAAAAGGAAAAAAACAGAAATTTACCACAAAGCAGGATTAGCAGAGGTGCACAGGCAGGACTGCAGAACGGGTAAACAAGGTTTTTCTTCCTGATAAATATGACTGAAGTATAATCTGATAAGGTTTTTCCCTGCTGTCATAGTGATGTGATGAGGTCGACCGAGCCCTGCACAGGTTTCTCTTCTTCATTTATGACAAGAATCTCAGAGAATATTCAATTTTTTCCAAGTAAATTTGTGTTTTTGTTTATTTAACGAGCACCAGATTCTTCTGTCAGTTGGAAGTTTGATCTTAGCACGCTTACTAAACTGCCGTCATGGTGCAGCTCTAAGACCTCTGACACTGAGTCCAAACTTAGAAAAATGTCATCCGTTCAACAGACGCAAAGTGTGTGTGTGTGTGTGTGTGCATACCGTGGTGTTGCTGCCCAGGTAGAACAGCAGGTTATCTGGACTGGACGTCTTCAGGATCAGATTTAGATTGTTGAAGTTGCTGGACTGAATTTGCGGTCTGTAGGATCGAACGCAGTCTCCATCTGCCTGCACCGCCACCTTTATCTGATGACATCATACACATAAGTATTATCATCAGATTTTTGTCATTCAGATGCACAGTAGCTGTGTAAAGTTCATGAGTAAAGTAAAAGAGTATCATTGCTCATTTGATTCATGTTGACAGTTTTACTGGATGAACGTTGTTTTGGTGTGAGATTTGGCTGTTTCGCCACGTTGGCGTTCAGTGTTGATGGTTCTTCACTTTGGTCCAAACTAAAACGTGTCAACAACTGCAGGATGTGATGAACTATGGTTCAGACCTTCAAGATCCCGCCACGATGAACCATGATGCAACTTTGGTGGGAAAGTGGATCTAAAGTGTAATAATTAAAAATTAAATAATTTAATGTGGCTCCTTTCACTTTTTGTTTCGGCTCAGCTCAACATTCATGTCTCTGTGTATCTCACATTGTGTATTTCTGTGTGTGTGTATGTGTGTGTGTGTGTGTGAGTGATTCTGCTGCCTCCTCTTATTCTCTCAGTGTGTATCTCACATTGTGTATTTCTGTGTGTGTGTGTGAGTGATTCTGCTGCCTCCTCTTATTCTCTCAGTGTGTATCTCACATTGTGTATTTCTCAGTGTGGGTGTTTATGTACCGAGGCAGCCTGTCTTCTGGCCTGATTTATTAGCTCTCTGATGTCGGACAGATTCCTGCCCAGCGTTTCTCCCAGCATGCTCAGCGGCTTTATCCGGTCCATGAGACGTTCTGCACGTTGCTCCGCCTCCTCCAGTCTATGATGCGCTTCTTTGGCTGAGTATATAGGAAATGTGAAGTGTTATTATCTATTAAATCTCCTTGTAGTCTTTAATTTCATAAACTCAGGTTGTTAACTGACCTGCTGTGTGTGTGTGAGTCATCAGTTGGATGGTGTCCCTGACTGTGTTGTTGGTGTCTTTCATCAACGAAGAAGAATCCTGAATCTGCTCTGTGATTCTGTGCAGCCGCTGCAGTGCCTCCTGCAGGCTGGAGCGAGCTGCTGCAGCCTGAACCTGGACCTGCTGAAGCACCACGGACGAACCTGATGGAACACAACAATCAATACATCAACCTGTCGCAGCAAACATCTCCCTGCATCAATATGTTCATACATTCATTCATCAGAGCAACAATACTGGAGGAGGTGGAGCCCGAACTGCCTCACCATTAGAGAGGCTCTGCAGCTCTCTGATTGGCTGATGGAGATTGAGACTCAGGTTCTGGATGCTCTCTCTGACCAATCCCAGTCTACTGGTTACCATGGAGACATTCAGAAGCTGGTCTGAGAGACAGAGAGACATATGTTTTCAGAGATTCATGAATTCTCCTGTTTTGTGAGTGAGTTTGTGAAGCTTCTGTCAAAGCAACAATGTTTTGACATCAGACAGGAAACACTTTTTTTTTTACTCATGTTTACTATACAAGTTTTTTATGAGAATGAAAATGTAAAAAACAAAAGTAATGAGACACAAACCTTCAGCTGTCATGTTGATTTGTTGACTTTCTTCTAAAACAGCAGAAATGATGTTTAGTTTGGCTCCGCCCTCCTCTGACAGCAGCTGCTCTGATTGGATAGTCTGAAACAAACACACAAAGACACACATCTAACACATCTGTGCACCGCTGCCTTTGAACAGTTGAGGGTCAACTCTGAACTTGATTCAATGAAGTAACGTCAACCCAACAGCCAATCAGATACGCACAGGCTCAGACAGGAAAACCTCATGTCATGACACAGTCACATTTTTGTGAGAGTTCGGAACCAGCACGCAATTTCTAGATGTAACTTCATTTTTACTCGCACGCAGGTATGTTTTATTCTGAACACACACTTACTATATTCAGAGCGAGGGAGGCAGAGACGTGGGCAAATGAGGCGACCTGCTGGGCGGAGTCAACTCGTTTAGTGATGTCACTGTCAAGCTGAACCAGTTGGCTGCCGTTCTGAGACCCGTTACACACTGACAACAGAGAGCTGAAAGGGAACACAGTAATGATAGAAAACAGAGTAATTTAATTTCAGTACACACAAACACACACACACACACACACACACACAAATATATACACATACACATATACACATACACATACCTGTGCAGGGACTGGGCGTGGCTACGTAGTAATTTGGCATGTCTTTCTGCACGATAAACATTCTCCAGAGAGTCTGTTATCTTCAGTCCAACAACCACACCATCTATCTGCTTCCGCAGCAGGGGCCACCACTGATCCAACTGCCCACTGAACACCTCCACCTGCTGCACACACACACATGCACACACACAAGTCTGCTGATTTGAATTCACTCCAATGATTAAAGACCTCTGTGGGCATGAGTGGGAAGTGTTTCTCTTACTGTGGTGTTGTTTGTTAACTCCTCCATCAAGCTGACGGTGTCATCAAGAAGCAGCTGACTTTCCTCCATCACGCCATCCACAAACAAACACTCAGCACTCACATTGTGATGGACTGACTGAAAGACACACCGACAGGGAGGTAAAGTCATCACATTACACTCTAATAATCAACACGTCATAGCTCTCCTTCCGTTGGGAAACCTTTTTGGAAAACCAAATCTTTTTAAAACATGTGCTTTCTAGAAAATGCCAGACTGTTCATTTAATTTCCAGGTGTTAATGAATGCTGTCACACAAATATCTGATATCTTAAAGAGGACATATTATTCTAATGTTCGGGTCTTTATTTTTGATCCTGGATTCCTACAGAGCAGTGAGGCACAATTCACCGCTCGGTAAACTCTACCGGTCTCTGGGACACTGTGCCTCTCGTCATCTGTCTGCCTCCTGTTTTCAGCCCGTGGAGCTTCCTCCTCCTCTTCGCCCCTCTGCCACTGAGCCCACTTTGTCGTGGTTGGTCATCTTCAGGAGGACTAAGAGAGGCTGCTGAGCTCTGTGTGTATGTACACTTTGACACTAACGCTGCATTCACAACCCCTTTTGTCTGATCATTGACACAAAGGAAACACAGTTAGGAAGGTGTCAGTGGGTATAAACGTACCACCCACTGACCAATTAGATCAGTCGGTTCTCTTGGAAATATGACATCACCATTCATAAAAGACTCTGTGGAGCTCAGAGCGCGTATCACGAGAGTCTCTGAGGAGGAAGAAGCGTTTTCCTTTTTGGACTGTAAGGCGTCAAAGTGAAGCAGATCAACCTGCTGATCTCTGATCTTGAACATAACCTGCTCAGGTGCAGATCAGGCATTCAGCATGTTACCATGGTGATACAGCCCGGTAAGAAGTAATTTACCTTCGTAGGACTGAAAACTCAAAGTTGAACTTGAAGTTAGCTCGCTAAGCATAATTCCTGCTTCGTAGCACAGACAGTTGGTGTGTGTGTTTGCCTGATTGCAGGTGTGTGTTTACCTGGTAGTGATGAAGCAGAGGGTGTGCGGCCTCCAGGAGAGAGTGTGTTTGTGTGTTCCATTGTGTAGCGTTGCTCAGCTGTGTCTGTGCTTGTTGCAGTGTTTCCATGCCAACGGTGAGAGAGGCAGACAGGGAGCGAAGAGTTTTGTCGGCGGCCATCCAGCTGGACACGAAGTCCACATGCAGTGAGTGGACGAGAGATTCTGTGAGACTGCAGAGAGAAAATGGGCATTAAACTGAGAACAATTTCTAAAAAAAAAAAAATTTAAACACATGAACACACACCTTAACTCCTGATTGGCCAGGATATTGTTAGACGTTAGGTTGACAGCTTTGATGTTTTCCAACATGGACTCCACCTCCTCCAGCAGACGCGTTTGGTTGGCTGAACTGAGCTCTTCCTCTGTAGTCTGGTTCAGGAGTCCCACCTCCTTCTGAAGCACTGGACCAAACAGATTTCAGATTTCTTTTGTCATCTTCTTTGACCTCTTAAACCCCTGAGATGATTCTTGCATTCAAGGCTTACAGTTCCCACCGTAATGAGTATGCCTGACTGGCACAAAATGGCCGATGAATCTCCCTTATAATCTGTAAGGGTAACAGTTGGTGCTACGCGACAACACATAGGTAAGTAACGGGTAAGCATGGCTGCAGCTATCGATTATTCACATTATCAAGTATTCTATCTGTCATTCTTGCGATTGATCAAGGAATCACATAAGAAATGTTGCGCATGCTGCATTACATTTCTTTTGCTCTATTTAAGCACAACAGTCACATACATACGAGAAAATGAGACGTCTCTGAAATAAGCAATTTCCTTGAACAAAAAAAAACAAAATCGACATCGACTGCAGTAATGTCATCCTGTGCTGAGGCTGTCTGTAATAAGACTGTGATTTTTCTGAAACAGAGTAAAACATTAACTCTTAATGATATTTATCATGTGGCCAAAATAAACATCAGACTTTAAGTTCATAAGATTGACTGCACTTGTGTTTGTTATAGTGAAGGGATGCCCGGCAGCTGCAGACTCCACTCACTGTGAGTTAAATATATTACCTGTCCTCTTGGATTGGTGCATTTTATTTTGTGTTTGAACAAACTGACTGCAGCACTTTCTTTTCTGTAAGTTATTATTTTAGGAACAAACAGTAACTTAGTAACAATGTAACAGATAACTTGCATCATACTCGGTCAGGTGAGCACCACACTGATCTATGGTTTTTTCTTTCTCTGTTTTGTAACTTGCACCTGATCTCACATTCATGTCGCAGCGGATCAACAGCAAAGGCGCGTCATCTAGCAAAACAAAGTGTCAAGCTGTTTAGTTTATCTGAGTCCAAACAGCGCCAGTAATCCTGAATCCAACGAAACCTTGAGGCATTTTACTGATCGAGTTACTCAATTTACTCGAGGAACCATTTCAGCTGTATAACTTAAGCCTCGCTGAAAGGTTTTGGTGGTGAAGACTGACTGCACGTTTTCCCTGTGTTGTTTATGTCCTTGTTCATGTAACGTCATCGGAAAACTTGGAATTTCCAGTTTCCAGTGGAAAAACATAATATTCTGGACTAAACAGCACCTTTTCCCCTCCTTGCCATCTGTCTAAAAGTTACAGAGGAGGCTTGGAGGGTCAGTTTCGATCCGCCTCTGGAAGTCGTACCAGAGCTGCATCAGAGGTGAGGCATCCGTGTAGATGGTGGATCAGGGCCACATTTGTCTTATCAGAGGAATCTTTTGTGCTCAACATCACGCTGCTTACATAAGAGATGTAAATTAAATACACTTTTTTTGGTTATCAATTGTTTTTATCTATTACTATGCAATAAACATATGCAACCGTGAAATAAGCACATACAATAAAATTAATCAAATAAAACAAACAGAAATAACTCAACGCACACTGACAGTGTGACAACTGAAAAAAAAAAAAAGAAAGACAGAAAGACCCCCTCCCCACGGGACCAACAGTAATGCGGAAAAAACAAAAACCTACGCAACATCCGTGATAGTACAAAGACAACCTAAACCATATCTTTAAGCTTATCTGCAATTTGAGACTATACATCAACATTATCCTCACTCGCTCCATGTAAGCGTGCCATCGATAATTCCAAATATACTTTACTGACAGACTGTTAAGGTGTGTGGACGCTTCCATCTCGTAGCCACCATCTTCTTTGGTGCTGTTAGGCCAGAAAAGAAGATACACTTACGTGTACATCTCAGGTGTAACTGGGACACATCATTTCAATTAACACAGATGGGGATGATGTAATGTCAACCTCCAGAAGCAACGAAAGTTTAGAGGCGACCATACTGCAAAATTCAATTGGCCCATAGCAAACCTTGCATTGACTAGTAGTCATGTTGGAGTACAGTAGGTCTCTCAGCTCAGTTGAATAAACCAAGTTCTCCTCAAGCTATCGCCAAGAGACTTTGGTTGTTGGGTCAAACCACTTTAAAAGAGGCCGAAGAGTGAATGCCCAATAATACAATTTAAAGTTGGGCAACGAGAGACTGCCATCAACTCTAGCTCTCTGTAATAAGGAGAGTCTAAGACGTGGACATTTCCCATGCCACACAAATTTAGATACAACAAAGTGAAGCTTAGTCTAATACCGTGTCGGTGGGGGCAAGGGGAGCACAGAACTTACAAAATTAACTCAGGGAAGTACGTTCATCTTTATTACTGACACTCAGGCCTGAAGAGAGTTGGGCAGAGGAGATCATCTGTTTAAATCAAGACAAATTTTGTTAAGAGTGTCACTATAGTTATTCTTTATAATAGCCTGAATAGAGGGGAAAATATCCACACCAAGGTACTTAAATTGACTCACAACTGGAATTATGGGAGGCAAAGCGGCAGCTCTCATCTCATCATTTAGTGGCATGAAGGCTGATTTCAACCAGTTTATTTTGTAGCCTGAAATGGCACTAAATCTACCAAAAAGTTGGAGAACATGAGTACTTGACTGAGGGGCATTCTCAAAAAACAGTAAAATATCATCAGCATACAAGAAAACGGAGTGTGGAAATATGCTTAAAGATGCTGGCGCTTCATTCAGTGTAAATAAACGACGGTGGATCATTGGCGAGCCTTTAGTGTGGCGCTGATGCAGATTTTATATTTACATGACTTTCATGTTAAAGTACTTCTTAATAAAATATAGTTTGGACAAAGTATGCAATATTAAAAACAAAATGTCAGACGAAATAAAACCTGTTCATCTCACACAGAGAGAGAGAGAGACAGGAAATCAAATCAAACACACTGACACATTCACACGAGCATAATTAACACCAGTATGCACAGTGCGAAGAGCTGAGCTGCTGCATGTTTGAGTGCTGCCATCTTACCTGCTGCGGCAGATGTTATATATAATGTCATACTGGTGTTGTCAGTCAGAATGATATGATTAACAAAGTGTTACCCTGGATGCTGCCTTGAAGGCTGCTCATGTTCTCCAGAAGCAGTGAACCTTGTGAAAGGCCGTTTGTGGCGAATGTATCCACTGTCTGCAGGTCGTTGGACAGATGTGTCACCTAGTCAAATCAAGAGAAAGCAGTGAGTGTTTTTTAAATGTCATTATTGATATGTTGTAATCAAACACTAGAGATGACGCTGTGTTACACATTTCTGTTCACATGTTTTTGTGTTTGTTTTCAATATATTATAATCCGCGTTTGTGTGACTTATATTAAGTTATAAAGTATGTTGACATTTGTGTTTTATGGACAGTTAGTTGAGCTGAACAGATCAAGATGGATGTAAAGAGCCTTGAATAGAGAAAACCATGGATACCTGCTGCAGCAGAGCACTGAGGTCAGAGGTCAAACGATTCAACTCCTCTTCTACTGTGGACAGACGCAGAGCAACAGACCTGCTCTCTGAAAACACCTCCTGTACAAACACAGCACATAACACAGGACACATTTTGTGCCCAGTCTCAGTTACCTGGATCCATAAGCAGGAAAACATTTCAATGAAATGAAACAGCACTTGAGGTTTCATCTGCACATTGATGTGTGTCTACCTGGACGTCTTTGGTCTGGTTCTCCAGCAACACTAACTGGCGGTATGGTGCCACAGCAACGCTGCTCAGGTTGACAGACAGGAAGTTGTTGTGTATTTTTTCCAAGTCGTCCAACAGAACGCCAGTGCACTCGTCATCACATGCTAGAGTCAAGAACAAACATATGAACACACACATCACCTCCAATAACATACGACGTGTAAAGTCCTGTGTGTGTGTGTGTGTGTGTGTGTGTGTGTTCTTTTACTCACACACACAATGTCCTCCTTGCAGTATGTGCCTCTCATCACATTGGTCACATGACTGGCCTTTGACCCCAGGCTTACACTCACACTGTCCGCTGTGCGCATCACAAATCGCCTGCAGCGAGCCCCACCTACTGCAACTGCACGGTGAACACACCCTGCCTGGCAACGATGGGTTGCCGTAGTAACCAACCGAACACCTGCAGGATAAGAGAATGCTGTGATCCAACTTCCCATTTACAAACACAACATCAGAACAGATTTCAGCTGTTAGCTAATTCACTGAGCTTCCTCTGATGTCAGACTGAGGTCAGAATTTCAAAAAAAAACTTGTATTACAGAAATAATAGTAAGATGAAATGATTCTCACTTTTCACAGTATCTTCCCTCATAACCCGTCTGACAGGCAGTGCAGCGGAAATCTCCAAATGCTCCCTCTGGCACACAGGTGGGACTGAAACTACACACACACACACACACACACACACACAAACAAAACTGAAGTCAATAAAAGAAAAAGAGCTTGAGTTGAAATAAAAGAACAAATAGTGTAAAGCGTTACCTGTTGTCCCGCAGGGGGCAGGCACATAGCGAGCAATCACTGATGGAGCCGCTGACGTTTCCATAATAACCTGAGGCACATATCTCACAGCTCCGCCCACTAGTGTGATGCTGACAGCCCTGCACATAGAAAACAAAGATCATTCTAATAACTTCTGCTCTTTTCCTTCGTCTGTTCTAACCAACATGCTACAGCCTCCCTTTAAATGTCAGCAGATGTTAGCGTGTTACCTGGCATTCTCCAGTCTCTGTGTCACAGCTCTCACTGTGGTTGTTGCAGCGACATGGTACACACGGACGAACAAACATGGACTTCTGAGTCTGAGGCGACAACTCAGACAAAGGCTGACGGAAAAAACCTGCAGCACACTCCTGCAGAAAGACGGGTCAGAGACAGAGAGAGAGACAGAGACAGGTCAGAGACAGAGACAGGACAAACAGAGACAGTACAGGCAGAGACAGAGTCAGAGACAGGTCAGAAACAGGGACAGAGACAGAGACAGATCAGAGAGGGAGACAAGGACAGGTCAGAGACAAGAGACAGGGACAGAGACAGAGACAGGGACAGATCAGAGAGAGAGAGAGAGACATAGTCAGAGACAGGATGGTCCATCCACTGAAATGATCAAACTAGCTCAAACACCGTTGATTGATACAGATGTGATATTGAATCTGATCACTTAATTGACCAATCCTTTTGTTCTCTGCAGGTAAAGACTGCTCCGTTTAAGTCAGATTAAGTGTAGTTTTAGTGGTTGCCTTGGTGATACAGCTATCATTACCTGACAGGACAGTCCAGTGTATCCAGGTGGACAGAGGCAGGACTCGATCGATCTGGCCACACTTCCTCCAACCTCTGACCTCTCCTCTAACTCTGCGTCCGCTGCTGTCTCCATGGTTATGTTAGAAATCCTGAACATAAGATACAGACCGCAAATTAAGTCACACACCAGCTGATGTCACCAAGTCATCCCAAGAATACCTGCAAAAGTCATGTGACATGAGAAAAGGTGCAGCTTTAGGATCTGCAGCCCAGCCAATCAGCAGCCTCCTCTGCTGATGTGTCAGTTAGAGCTCAGGTTCCTCTGACGTCAGTGAGATGGTGCTGTGATCAAAATCTGACTATACTGAAAGTGAGAGAGGAAATCTGTGTATTTGTGTACTGCTGTGTACTGCTGTGTACAGTAGTAGTATATGTACCTGCTCTGTTGCAGTCTGGTTCCATATGAAGCCTTGATGATGATATACTCGATGTTACTGAGGACGCTCATGAAGTCCGCGTGACTCACCGCCTTTTCTGACACAGAGTTAAAATACTTCCACTTGTGCTGTATAACACACACACACACACACACACACACACACACACACACACACACACACACACACACACACACTACAATGAAGAATTGCAGGTTTTCTAGCCAAGTACTCTGTTTAAGCTGTAAGTTGCCAACTTTCCCATCGATTCCCAGCAGCTGTACCTCTGTCATCCTGATGTCATGCTGTGTCCTGATGCCGACGCTAGGGGCGACGATGTCAGTGTATATCACTACCTTCTTTAAGGTCCCACCCCTTATCAGGACCTGAGGCTCCTGATTGGACAGCCCCATGCTGTCTTCAGCATAAAAGGTGATGATGTAAGACAGCAGGCCGCCATATGACAGCAGCTACACAAAGCGAAGTGAACAACATGTTACACAATCAGCACCTTCACTGAAAAGTGACAATAAATCTTAGCAAACATCTGTCCACCTTCTAAAAGTTGGTCCTTGAGATTTCATTTAACCCTTTCACGCAGATTCAGTCAGACACTTAAGATGGACATCACTGTGAGTCAATGGTTTGTGATCAAATCTGCGCTCTCATTGTCTGCTGTCAGTCAATAATTTGGACCACAGTACCTGGGGGCCTTCGAACTGCGGGGGCAGTTTCCAGTATAGTGGGCCGGCAAGCGTGCTGGAGTTGAGCTGTCTGGTGTCGAGTAGAAAGTCGTCGCCCTGCTGGTAAACTCCAGATACTACACCCCGCAGGTTAGACTGACTGACCAATGGCAAGAGAGCGGGAGAGCCATCCAGGGTGATCTATGGAGGCAAAGCAAAGTGTATTTGTAAATAAAAAGAAAAGCGGCTCCTTGTCTCTATTTTGTTTGACGATCCTGTGCATAGCCAGACTGTCGATCAGGGGGGTTTTGGGGGACAGAGTAATGACGTACTGTACTGACGGTCAAACCACATTGATCACACTGGGTCCAAAGCTGTAAATGTGGCTTCTAAAGCTGACTGATTCGGCGTATTATCTGCTGCTATTAATGACTATTAAGGTAGATTAATAATTTCAGCATTAATCAACATACAATGAACAGAATAGAAAAACTGCACAAACCACATGCAGCAGCTTGACCCACTGAGAGGATGAAATATTACCCATGATCCTTCGCTTTCTAAGTCAATAGCCCATGGACATGATATTTTACAATTCTTCATACTATAATCCAATGACGCGCATTAAAGTCATCTGGTGCTTTGAGCATGGTTTGGACATGAGCATTATCTCCGTAAGGAAGCGTGGGACGGCAGAAGCTTCTTGCTTCTCGCTGCCAAGAAGGACACTGACGGCATGAGCTGAATGAAGCGTTGGTGCGGGCAGACGAGTGCTGATGAGCTGCTTTTCCTCAAGCTGTTAACATTTATACTGATGGAATTCCTTCAAACATTTAGGAATTCCAGGCATTTTTACACAAGATCTGCAAATTTTCAGACGCTCAGAAGGAATTGGAGAAGCTAACATAACTCTGTGTGTCTGTCTGTCAGTGAGTGTGTCTGTCCGTGTGTCTGTCTGTCTCTCTGTCTTCCTCTTCCTCTCACACACCCTCTGACAGCACTGTCGATCCCTTCAATCACAGACAGATGATCTATCACTGATCGACATGGTCCTGAATATGTGCATGTACATGAATATGTCTGTATAAATATATACATCATTCTGATTGTACTGTGTTGAGTGTTGGGTGTGCCTGTGTGCACATTGCATTGTGTACTGGCGTTGTATGTTTGTACAGTATGCAGTATGCATGTGTACATGTACTCACAGGTACTCTGTGGAGTCCTCCCTGCTCCTCACAGTCTTGGCTGAGTCCCGAGCAGAAACACTGTGAGCAGCCGTCTGGATTCTCAGCTGACAGAGCGAAGCGACCCGAGACACACTCCTCACAGCGTCGGCCTGACACGCCTGTCTGAGTGTTTACACACACATCTAATTATCCACAGATGCACACAGAAACAAACACACACACATACACACTCTGGTTGTGTTACCTTGCACACACACTCCCCGGACTGTTGACATTCACACACTCCAAGCGTGGTGTTGCAGAACTTCTCGTCTGTTCCCGCCATGTCACAGCTACATGCCGAGCATGCTGGGTAACCATAGTAACCAGGGGCACACTGGTCACATGACTTGCCTGTGAACCCCTCTCTGCATCGGCACCGCCCATTGGTCAGATCACACTGAGGGGTGGAGCTTCCTGCTGAAGCACAGCTGCATGGCTGGAGAGGCATCAGAATGTCTGAGTGTGTTTGTGTGTGTATCTTTTCTGCATCTGTGTGTTACTGTTTGACTTGTATGTAGCTACATGTACCTGTGTGGTTTTTGTGTATTAATGTGTATCTGAGTGAATTTGAATTTAGTTAGCTTAGTTTCGTGAATTTGTGCAAAGAAATGTGTATTTGTGTGCATTTGTGTTTATTATGTGTATGCATGTATTTGTTTATGTTTATTTATCTGTTTGCATTTCTACATGTTTCTGCATGTATATTCACATGTGCATGTGTGTAACTGTGTGTATTTTTGTACGTGTGTGTACTGATGTGTGTACCTTGCAGCCTGTTGTGGGGTCGTGGCCCCAGTAACCCATTTTACACCTGTCACAAATGTCTCCTTCTGTGTTGGGGGGGCAGACGCATTCACCACTCTCAGGGTCACAGTTCCCTCCAGTGTGATCACAGGTGCATGCTGGGAGAAGAACAGATAACAGCCAATCAGAGTTGAGCAAGACAACCAGTCAGAGGCCGAATAGTCAAGTCACCTCTGTTACATGTGCAGCCGTTGGTGGAGAAACCAT
>JAPZDX010000012.1:31222631-31233228 GCA_029783625.1 Naso annulatus | reverse complement strand
TGGTAAGATTAAAAAAAGTTGAAAGAGCATTTCAACAAAATAACGTTGTTGCTTTGTAAATTATGCGCCGAAATACAGAGTTGTATTTAACTTTTACGGTCAAGATTGTTATACAGAAGTTCTGTCAGACAGCTCTCAGGAACAAATTAAATTGTCAGTTTTTGAACGGAATTCAGTTTGTCCTGGCTAACTGGGTTAGCTCCCTCTGTTTGCATTGCTTACTGTTTGTAACCTGCCGTTGTCCAGCCAGCTGTAAGTTGGTGTAGCCTGCAACACATTGACGTTAGAGATTATTTCAGTGATCTTTCGTGTTTGATGCAGAATCCACCACCGATGGTTTTATTATAAATCTGAGCCTGTGACGAGCTGTAAAAACTGTCATGTCATCTTTAGCTAGCTAACAAGTGTTGTGCCGCTTGGGGGACAGTCACTCTTGAACACTCCATTAGTTTTGCTGTAGAAAAAGTCTCATGAGTTGTCCTGACGTGTTTATGTTGCTCTCTTTGTCTCTGTCCCTGTGTTCTTGTGCTGTTTTCCGCCTCTCTTCTTCCTCCAGCCCCGCAGCAGTGATAAGAAGTCAGAGCTTCTGCCTGCTGACTGGAGCAGCAACAAGGAATTGTACAGTCTGCGATATCAGGCCAAAGATGGGGACACACGTTTGCTGCTCAAAGCCATTGTTGTCGACTCCACCTTGATCTTCAACCTGATGGTAGGTACGGCTGATAGGGAAATGTGTCCAATGTGAATTCTGCCAACTTAAAGATGCAGTTTTGCGTAACTGCAGCAAGATGACACCTTGCATCACTGGAGGTCAGCCAAGACCAGATGCTCAGATTTCATCTTGTTTGTGTTCTGTGTCAGTCTCCTTCACACTTCATCCTGCCTCCATTGTTATTTTGAGAAATAAATGTATAACAGGTGTTGCTATGCTTGTGTTTTTCTGTAATTTTGTGTCTGTTTCTGTCTTTTTGATGCTTGTCCTCTGTGTGTGAAGAACTTAAGCACACAGCAGGTGTCAGACTTGACGGTGAACATCAGCGATCACGTGGATGCTGACCAGTTGCACACATTTGACAGGTTGGTGTGTGTCTCTTTGTCTACACATAGCGGTTTGATGACTCATTTTAAAGGACACTGCAAAACACCAGCATTTGCTTACTGATGATGAAAAGCTGAGATGTGACCAACCGAAATCAAATCATCCATTCAAAACTAGCTGTGTCAGTCAAATGCCTGTTGATTACACCTTTTGGCTTTTGGTTGTTTTCCATAACAGGCTGCTCCATTACAATCTACCAGAAAATATAGAGCATTTACATAATACATCCAACTGTATAATAGCAGAAAAACTTTATTGGACTTTATTGTGATAAATTAATTTAAAAGCAAGCCATTTCTTTACAGTGTGTTTAAGGATGCAGACAGTTTGTCAGAGAAGGTGAAGACTCAGCTGCTGCCCTCCCAAGACAAACCGACAGCACCGAAGGCAGAGATGAAGAGTCGGAGGGAGGAAGAGGAGGCGAGGAGAAGAGAAGAGGACAGTGATCCCCTTCGCATCCCCAACAGATATCCTGGCCAGAGAGCTCAGCCGCCCTGGTTGGTAATGACAGGAAGCTGTCTCTCTGTCAGTCACTCCTCACTTTCCTTTACGCAGACAGTTATTGGACAGTTGATAGTGAAAGAGACAGACCAGTCAATTAATGACCAATGGCCATCTGTCTACTCTAAACGGAGTATTTTTGAATTTCTGACTCTTGGTCAGAAAATGTAGTAGTAGATCAATACAGCAAATAATTGGCGGTCTGATTGATGTAACTGATGTATCTCAGATACAGCCTCTGTTGTCGTCCTACATGACTGGCTGCACGAGATAAAACCATTTTTGTTTTCAGTGTCTGTCATCCGTCAGGTCAGGATGTTGTTATGGACTCTGAAGCTGCTGTGACAACCTGTGTGACAACAAACATAAGCAGGGCTTGACTTACAAATAGATTCCTGTGTGTAATTCAAAGACATACATATTCACAAATACACAGCCATCTCTCTCACACACACACACACACACACACACACATTTGGAAGTCCTGAGTGTGTACTGCGTACAGCAGAACGTTTAGACAGAGGAGCTGTTCGTTGACTACAACAGCAGAGAGTGAATGAGGGCAGATCTTGGCTAGTTTTTGTGCAGTTGTGTGTATTTGTTGTGTGTGTGTTAAAGAGAGCAAGCTGCAGGACAGATTCGGTCTCTCTGCTTGCCCCTCCTTGTGTCATGTGCCCCCCCCCGTTCCTCCCCAGTTCCTCCCCGTCCTCCCCCGTCCTCTTAACCGTGACCCGATCAGATGAGATGTGAGTTGATGTCAGCACTTCATCGACCTCGCTGCTGTCGCCTCCCTGCCCCCAAAGAGGGAGGGAGAGAGATAAGGATGAAGTTAAGACAACAATGACAGATGGAGAGGAACTAAACAGAAATTCACTATGAATAATTATTAGTAATGGAATAACTGGGATTAGTGCTATAAAAAGTAATGTTTAAAGGTAAGCTTTAATTAAATTTCAGTGATCTGTGTGTGGATTCCTGGTCAGTGTGTAACATAAAAGGATCAATCACATAGTTTCAGCTAGGGCCAAAAAAACGAATCAGTGTTGCTGTTTACATAACATGCAGATGAAGTTGAATGGAGTGAGGCGAAGCTGATGGCCGAGTTAATTTCTTTGACAAAAACTGGCAAAAAATATCAGTGAACGATCCTTTTTTCATGACAAAAACAAGACAATGATAAGCTAAAACAAATCTGTGATGATAAAAACTATGATGAAAGGTATATTGTCGGTGAAATTGTCAGTTTGAAATAATGCCCTGTTTTTGAATAAAGAGATGGAAATTAAAAATAATAATTTTTTAATCTGACTCATTAATTAATTGAAAAAATAATCAAATCGATTAATAAAATAGTAGTTAGTTGCAGCTCTAGTTTCAGCTCTACAACATATTTAACTGCAAATGGTGATCTTGACTTTTCTTCTTTGTGTAATTGAACCTGTTTCCTTCCTCACATGTCAAATATTGCAATTTACTAGATCTCATTTAGCCAAAAGGTTCAGAAATTACCAAACTGTAAAAGTTTAGCTTTGCCATCGCACAGCTTTCCCATATTATCTCTTGAAAATGTCAGGAAACAGTAAAACTGCCCGTCTAAGTGGTTATTTTGTCTGACCTGCAGTACAGTCCCAAAAATATTCAGTTTAGGGTGATGGACAAAAGCAGCTAATATTTAAATTGTGTGTGTGTGTGTGTGTGTGTGTGTTTCAGGACAGACCCCACGCTTCCTCCATTCGCAGCTGGAGGAGCAGATCTGGATCCCTTTGGGTGAGTCTGTCACTCCCCTCATATAAATCCTACACATGATTTTAGTGGAAGTCTTTTTTTTGTTTTCAGATATAAATTGATGCTTGCTTTGTGCTTTTGCTCTAATCCAGGATTTTGGGGATGAACAGTCTTACTGGCCCTTGTCCGAACTGATTCTGCCAGCAAAATGTGAAGCCACAAATGTATCTAGTTGAAACACTGATTTACCGTCAACTTTATCTTTTTTATTGTCTTTTAGTCGGGCTTCCTCTTTGAAGTGTCAAGTGCTAATTTTCTTTTTAAATTGATTGTTTGCTGGGATTTATTTCCTGCCTACTAGGGTGAGTTAATTAAACTGAAAAACTGAAAACCTCAGCTTTCATACGTAAGTAAGTAAATGAACAAAATATTTTTGAAATTTAATCACAGTGCAGTGCTCATTTGGGATATCTGTTGTCCATGAACGGGAACACATGCAGATTTTTTTCTCCTTGATGGGTTGCTCAGTCAATCTGAAATTGCAAATGGGCTTTGAGAATTGCCATAGGGCAGACATGTTCAAAGTCTGGTCCAGGGGTCAATCAGGGCACAAGGTCAGATTTTATTCAGCCCACAGCTTCTGTCTTCAAGATGCGTTCAGACTCAAAGCAATGAATGTGATGAGCGCCACAAGATTACATCCAAAGCCGATGTAGAGATGCAATTACATACAAGGTCACTTCGGGCGACAAAAAAATCTCGCGATGCATGCAATGTGAATCACTCGATGAGGCATCCATCGCCTTCATCGCCTCATTGCTCCAAGTTGAAAATATTGAACTTTTTGGGCGACATTGCATGATGCTGTGCCACAACAGCCAATCAGTGTTGAGACTCTACCGACGTCCATAACATCCTGACAGCACCAATATTGCTGGAATTTAGTGAACGGACATTGAATCAGACATAGCGGTCAAAACAACCGTTGTTGTGTGTGAATACTGTGGAGCTCCTACAACATGACTTTATACACCATGGGATTATCTGTTGAACACAGACACGGCGTTGTTAAGTTTTCTAATGTTTCTGGAACTTTCACAACTGATACTGTGTAAAAAGGATGATTCAATTCACCGTGGTTAGTGATAGAACATGGCAAGCCCCCTTCCTCCTGATGCTGTTAGCTAATGCTAACTGTGGCTGACACGGAACTGTGTTTCACAATTTTACAGGTTCCGGATGATTTTGTTATCTAGACCTGACGTTAAATTTTCCAACCTGTCTAGGACCTCCACAACTGATACAGTGAAGAAATCATTAACTACATAACATAACAAAATAACTGCTTGTTATGTATAATGCTCTGAAACACCCATGAAATTGACATTAGGAGAGGAAAAAAAGGATGGGTTAAAGAAAAAAACTCTGTCCTATTTGACTTTTTCTCCCCCTCTTCCCCTCTGTTCTACCCGGCCCCTCAGGTCTCGTGGTGGCGGCGGGATGATTGTCGACCCGTTGAGGTCAGGGTATCCTCGCTCCGGTTTTGACCCATCCAGCGGCATTCCTGACATTCTGCCTCCCGGAGCCGTTCCCCCGGGAGCTCGCTTTGACCCGTTTGGACCAATCGGAAGACGCAGACCAGGGTAAGAGACACACACACACACAAACAGTTCTGTCTGCCCTCTCAGAGGATATGTTTAGGGCCTGATCTATATGGGATTTTTGGGGCCGATGCCAATACTGATAGCAGGGGAATGTAATGGGGGCAGGATATCTCACGTTTTAACAAACTTTATTCCAAGCATTAGTGCATTGAACAGTAAACACTTCACTCATTAATTATTCAATGAAGGATTGCCCTCTGCTGGACAAACTACATAACTACACTACTTAGATCACTAGACCAAGTGTTTCCTCTGGATGTTGGAAAACATAGGCCAATACTATGTATATATGTCGGCGTCAGGCCAAAACCGGCCAATAATAATTCATAAACGGATTTATCAACCGGTCCCTAGATAGGTTCACATGTTTCAAGTCTTGGAACAATATCTTCACACTCAAATGTAAATTGAGAGAGCTGTGTTATCTTCAGTGATCTTTGTGAGACACCAAATTGTTTTTCACATCCACAAACTCTGATATGGATCAGCTCCCCCTCTACTGTTGGACTGCATTTTTAATCGCACATTCATTCCAACTCCAATTTTGTACTCGGCACGTTTGTTATTGCACATCAGAACAAGAGTCATATTCCCATTTCTTTCTTTCTTTCTTTTTCATTTATTTATTTTTATGGTTCTATTACCTGCACCTCTGCCCCATGTCTGTTTTTATGTTCCCTTTTTACTGTATTGTTGTCGTCTTTTTTGTTGCATCAAGTGAGGCGTAAACTCAATTTTGATGTACTTGTACAATTACAATGAAGGCATTTTATTCTATTCTAGAGTTAGTTCAGAGAAGAGAGGATCATATTCCAGTTAACCTTATTTTATCTGATACAATTTTGCTGTGCTACTTCATCAGTAAAAATTACGTTAAAATAGAACAAAATGAAAATCACACTTCTGCGCTTGTGGGAGACGACGTCCTTCCTTTCCATATTGAGAAGTATGAAAGTGTAAATATGACTACACCTGCGTGTTTCTGTGTTCTTTAGGCCGGATCCAGACCACATGCCCCCGCCTGGCTATGACGACATGTTCATGTAATACTCAGCAGTGTGTCCTGCTTTCCTACTTCCTGTCTGCCACATCCTGTCCTATAGCCAATAGGAGCCAAGAGGAAAGTTCTCATGCTGACCTCCCTTAGGGTTGTTGGGTTTGATCTGGTTTAGTGGACTCAGAATAAAACGTTTGCCTTTGTTAATTCCTCCTAACTTTGAAAAAACAGGGTTTATAATATAAAAAATAGGAATAACTAACAGATAAGTAACTGACTGTTGATGTCAAAATGGTGACATTGGAGGAAAAGCTGATTTGTTGTGAATAACCAGCTAAAAACCATCAGATGGAGACACTCACATACTGGATCATACTGACTGATGACGTGTCTGTTTTTTTGGCCAGCATCTAAAAAGCTGTTAATGTATTCTAAAACGTTACTTAAAACATTCATATTCTGAAGCTGTAAGCAAACATCTGGACAGCCTGCAGAGAGAAAGAGCAATCCTCCTCTCTGCTTTCTATGACAGAAGCAACAGTCAGGTGAGATTCATCCCATCAAACTGCATCTTGTAGTTATAATTTATTCATAAAAATCTTGTGGATACATTGTAAAAAAAAAAAAAAAGAAATATGGGTTTTTACAGCTGTTTTGTTTGAATTGTTTTTCATTAAATACCTTTATTGATAAAATGTTTGATTGAAAAAAACAGAATAAAAACCTCAGACTTTATTTTTTATTTGGCTGTGTTGTTGCTGTAGAGCGTTGTCTTGTTATTCTGGACTGGTTTTGTGCAGA
This sequence comes from Naso annulatus, assembly GCA_029783625.1. Classification (NCBI taxonomy): domain Eukaryota; kingdom Metazoa; phylum Chordata; class Actinopteri; order Acanthuriformes; family Acanthuridae; genus Naso; species Naso annulatus. The sequence continues at coordinate 31,226,441 of JAPZDX010000012.1, read as the reverse complement.
AGATTCACAGTTTTATACCCTGTTGCCAGTCACACTGGTCTAGCAGAAGCAACGACTGAAGTGATTTCAACAGTGTTTTAAAAAGGTTTGTAGGTTTTTAAAAACTGACTTGATTTGCAGTTGCTCTATAGGTCGCTTTGTTGGTTGGTCGGTCCACAAAAATTCCCAACTCTTTGGTGACCACCATGTTCTCCCTAAGAAGCTGAAAGTGTGTGTGTGTGTGTGTCGTACAGCTATCTTTGTGAGAGCCAATTTTTAGTCATTTGAGTTTTACAGCATGGCAGTGAGGACATTTTTTTGGAAAGTGAGGACATTTTGGCCAATCCTCACTCTCTGACGGGCCTTTAAAAGGCTTCTTGAGGGTTAAGAGGTTAAGTTAGGGTCAGAATGAGGTTAAGGTTAGGCTTAGGGTTAGGCATTTAGTTTTGATGGTTAGGGTAAGGGGCTAAAAAATGCATTACGTCAGTGAGTGTCCTCACCAGTGTAGCTGTACAAACACGTGTGAAGGTGTGCCCTTGTGTTTATGCTAATTAGCTAAAAGGGGGCGTGGTAATGGATTCATTCATGAGCTAAAGGACACAGCTGATTAACTGGGAGTGGCCTGTAACAAAAAAAATCGCATAACTTCTAATCTGTAACATGGCCAATCTTTGTAGAAAAAAAACACACTTGTTGTGAGTTGAGTTAAATATGAAGGCAGTTTTCAGCTTCTATCTTTTAAGCAAAGACAGACATTTATTTAGCCGCACTGACACTCATAACAAAATAGAAACACCTGTCAGTATGATGCAAAATAGTTTAGCAGTTCCACTAAGTGCAGCCTCAAAGAGGAATCAGCTTGTCTTTAAAATTTTCAACCTTACAATCTTTATAAAGGGAAGATTTGCCGCAGGACTGCAATAGTTTCTGGTCTGCTTAATAAACTGGCCAGCGAGTGTATTTCACGTTCCTTGTAACCTCGCCCCAGTGTGTGCCTCTCGTGTCTTTTTGTCAGATAAGCATTAATTTCACTTAAAGATAAACATCCTGCAAAATGTGAAAAACTCAGAATGTTGAAGAATCTAACTAAACAGCACTTTAAAAAAATGAAAAGGATTAAAATGTAGATCACAATAGCGAAGGAATTCGACCTTGAAGGTTTTTATTTTTTATTTTTTCCCCCAAATATTTATACAGACCCCCGCAAACCAGCTGCAGTGACTCCATGCTCCAGCAATAGGGCCCAGCCTACCACTGCTTTATCCATAAAAGCAGTAGTTCAGAATGTAGTCACATTAATATTTTTTTATGTACCAATCAGATGTAAGTGTTTGGAAATGCACTAAAAACCATAAAAATAAATTCTGCTGTTTCAGGTTTAGATCACAGAACAATCGCACAATTTGTTATGGGTCAGTGGGTCAACAGTAAGAGGTAGAACAGTCAGCAGGCAATTGTTGGAAACAAATTTTCTGAACTGATTTGAATGATATAACAGGAATTGCAGTTATCAACAATTTAGAGTCACCAATTGACCTGCACGTCTTCAGACTGTGGAAGGAGGCTGCACAGGGAACCCTCACAGACACGGGGAAAACATGCAAAATCCACGCAGAAAGGTCCTACTCCAGCCGGTCACTGAACCCAAGACCTTCCTGCTGATGGACGAAAGGACCTAACTCTGAACTCTGAACCTTCTTGCTGTGAGGCAACCAAGCCACCGTGCTACCCTTAATAAGACTACCTACGATAAAATAAGTATGAAAACTTGCATTTTTAATGCAATGTCTGATTTGGTATGAAAGGAGTTTGAAATCTCACACACACACACAAGCACACACACAATAAATGACCATTTTCTCATCTAGGCTTTGATGCGAAAGAATCCAGTCTGTCCTGTTTTTGCACTTTATTAATTCAGACATACAGTTTGATATAACAGAGTGGTTTTCTATAAGACTGCAGAATAATAACAGAGAGCCTACTGGTTATGACAGGGCTGGACTGTTAACCTCAGTAGTTCTTTTTTTTTTTTTTGGCAGTGAACTTAATCAACAACAAGTGGATTAAAGTAACAGCAGTATCACTATTCCAGGCAGTGAGACATGTTTTATTATACAAAATAATGAATAATAATGAATTCAGATGCATCTAGAGGAACGCATTATTGGTATACATTCACTTTATTGCAGGTTTTCTGAAAAGCAAGTGTTTTATTGTTCTCTTTTTTTGTCATTTGCATAGTTAAAGCAGTTTGTCTATTTCCCATCAAAGTAGCTATGTGTACATGTTATTGTAGGATATACTGTAACTGAAATCCAACATATTATAGAGACAAATGCATATAATGTATATATTTATTTTTCATATTCATATTTCATCCACAAAAGCTATATCTAGTATCAAATATCGGACACCACCTTGTGGTTGTCATGTTTTAACACGTCAGATTACAATTAATCCAAAAATATATATGTTCTGCCCTTTCAAACAATCCTCAAGAGCAATAAAATAAAAGCAGTCCTCTTTATGAAAATGCTAAAGGTAGTTTAATTTAAAAATTGAACCTGTCAACTTGTCATCAAATATCCATGCATTTAAAAAAAATTGTACTCCCTCTTTTGTATGTTTTTCTTTTCTAAGAACAATTTAACAGTGAGTGCTGTTAACTGACCACATTAAAAAAAATCACATACAATTCGATTTTTTGTAAAATATTTTCTCTGAATTTGAGTATGGACGAACAGTAGCTTTCTACAAAGATAGGTCACATAAAAGTTAATGTATTTAAGGGAGAAGAGCATAAAAAGCATACATATAACAAAAGGGAGGTGTGTGTGTGTGTGGTTGCAGCATTCAGATCTGGAGGAAGTTGTAACGAAGAAGAGGGCTTGACCTAAACTTGCGACATCCCCAAAGATCCTGTGACAGAATATTGTTTTTGAACAAGGTTGAACACATCCTGATTTTCTAATGGCTTTTCACACAGTTATAATACTAATTATGATGATTTTCTGAAAATGTGTAATATTTGAAGATAAAATCAAGACACACTGCTCTACATACCTACAAATGTGTTCATAACTTCCAACCCAGTCACAGTATTAAGGTGCGTTCAGATAGAAAGCTATGAACGCCACAAGATTACACACAATGTCAATGTAAAGACACTATTAGACGTGTTGTTTGGGCAATGTGAATCACGCAATATGGCATCCATCCCCTCCACCGCCTTTATCACCTCATCGCTCAATGTTATAAATTTTGACCTTTTCAGGCAGCATTGCATGATTCTGTGTAACGACGGCCAACAAGTGTTGAGACTCTCACGACGTCAGTGACATCCTGATGGCACGAACGTTGCCAGAATTTGCTGAACTAACATTGAATCAGACACAGCAAACAACAATTGCTGCGTGTGAATACCACCGAGCTCCTACAGCACAGCTTTATACATTGTGGTATTATGTGATGAACACAGGCATGGCATCATTAAGTTTTTCAGCGTTTCTGGGACTTCCACAACTGATACTGTGCAGAGACAATAATTATATCAGCTGCAGTTAACAATAAAAAATGGTGAGCGCCCCTTTCTCCTGATGCTACTAGCTAACACTAACTGTGGCTTACACGAAGATGTGCAACACAACTTAACAGGCTCCATATAATTTTTTTTAACCAGACATGATGTTGTTAAAGGGACAGTTCACCCAAAAATGAAAATTCAGTCATCATCTACTCACACTCGTACAGATGAAAGGGTGGACGTAGTTTTTTCGTTTACAAAACACTGTTGTTTGCAGTTATCTCCCAAACAATTGAAGTAAATGG
>JAPZDX010000012.1:31196759-31208551 GCA_029783625.1 Naso annulatus | reverse complement strand
GGGACAGACCCATGGTCCCTGCTTGATCAAAGGGTTCCAGGTTACACTAGAAAAAAGGTCCTTGCACAGTTTGATTCAACACAACATTTAAATATCTACTACAGCATATTAATGACATGCCATTGAGGTTGACATACCCTTGAAATTCCATTACGCATTTTGTCCTGATACAAGTAAACTTCAGCAGAGCTGCTGTGTGATTCGTCGGCGGGGGACTTTGTCCTAGGAGGAACAATGCCAACTGAAAAGGGACAAAAGAGGAAAATTTGAAACGATACATATGAATACTGACTTTGGTCAATGTTACAGTAACATCTCAAAAGGATAAATTCTAAACTGGACTGCATATGTTTTCTTTCATCTGTTAGTAACAGATGTATAAAATGTGTCATTAGTGTAATCCTGTGCTCCATGCAGTTCTGTGTACCAACCTAAACACTGACTGTAGTGACGTTATCAAATGAAAACTCAAATTGAGGCTGTTGTACCTTTATTCGTGGTGGATTGTCTGTCCTGGACCTGGTCCTGCATGTCATTGATGTTGCTCTGTTCTCCAAACTTGGCCTGCAAGATAAAGAACTAATGTAAATTGTCATGTAATTAACATTAAACCTAAAGGTTCACAGCTGGTATGAGGTGCAATGAAAAAATTTCAAGACTGTTCCACATCACAGGAGAAATTCTGTATTTTTCAACCTGGGCCCCTGTGTGTGTTTTTGTGTGTGTGTGTGTGTGTGTGTGTGTGAGTAATTGGGACAACTATTTTGGAAGTTGGTCTAGTATTGAAGGAGGCCGATGCAGCCGAGAAATGCTCTAGAACAGGATCCTTGGGGCCAAATGCGGACTGTAAAAGTTCGTCTACCAAAACAGCTTGTTTTCGCCACTGACCGGTGGCAGATGGGTAGTGGAAGTCTCTGACAACAACATGTAAAGCATTTCTCTTACACCTAGCAATTTGAACACTGCATAGCAGGTAGTGGACCCAGTCGTTTTGGAGAACAAAACGACTTTGAGAGTGTGGATGAAACCTTTGACTTTGATGAACGCCTTTAATCATTTGAGTCCGAGTATATGGATGAGGAGCTCCTACAATTTGAAGAGCAGATGACCAGACTTCAGAACTAAATTTGGGTCCACACAGCCCAGAACAAGTGAAAGGTAAGAAAAATGCTTTGCATATTTTTGTCAGACTTACACTATTGATCTGCTGCTGGTCAGTGGCAGTAACAGGCATATTTAGTGGATGAACTTTGACGGTATGCATTTGCCCCCAACAGATTGCCTCCCGTTCTAGCTTGTTTCTCAGCTGCATCGGTCGCCTTCAATACCCAACCAACTTTCAAAATAGTTGTCCCCATCAGTCACACATAAGGTATGAATGGGATCGGACCCTTACTTAGAAATCCCGCCATTTAAGCACAAGGATTAAATACAAAATTGGCTCTGATCATGTAAGACTAGGTTTTCTGTGTTTATAACAAAGAGCTGTTGAACACATTCACAAAAATAACAGACCCAGCTTGGTTTACAGCCAGTCATGAGTGGGAGTGTGTGGTAGAAATATGTTCCCTTGAGTAAACTGTGTACACTTACTGTCTAGTTAGAGCTGAGAAAGAAAGTGATCACTACAAAGCTTCCAGTTCCACCTAATTCATAACAATGTGTGAATGACTTTCACTGCTGCCTCCTGGTGTGACCATGCGCTAACGACTATATCACTACTGAAACACAACAAAAACAGAAATATAGAAAGATTTATAGATGGTCTGTGTCTGTTGAGAACTCTACGTCAGGAATGAGAACTCATAAGTGCTGCTCTTATCTTTTGGAGAAGGCTTTAGTACTAAAGCACCTAATGCTAATAGAGAGACAAAGACAGATGATCAAAGGCCACAGATGGAGAACAAATGGAACTTTGGAAAGAGAAAGAAGATGTGGAATTGGGAGAAAGGACGCTTAAGAGACTGAAAATGATGTTTTTAAAAGATGACATGGGACAAGAGTTTGGACTGGGTGAAAGCAAGGCAGGACAGGGGCGGAAACACCCAAATACCTGTCTTGTGCGAAAATCTTCACCATCATGGTAACCATCATCGATGCCCAAGCTCCATAACAAGGCAGTGCTGTCAAGGGGCAGGGGAGGAATAGAGGGGGGGAAGGTAGAGGAGGGCTCCAAAGGGTAATAGGTCTTGGGAAGGGGAGGCCTTGGGGGAACACTTTCCTTGATCACCATAAGGGCAGGAGGGAGGAAGGAAGTACGGAAGGAGAGAAAAGAGAGGAGAAAGAGAAAGTGCTGTACATCCAGAGGAGTGATAATAGGCCAGGCCAAGTACAGAGAAGAAAGGACTCATGGGAATGATTTAGCGTAATGGGCAATTGATTTAATGGTAAGCCATTCAATACAAAACCCCTGATGTATCAAATGAAATACTTGGCTCGACAGTTCCATTAATTCCAAAGTCCAGAGTCCATGAAAGGTTTTGTGAAACAGCCACAGCATTTCATCACAGTTTAGTAATTTTCCTCCCACAATGCACTTGTGAAGAACTAAAGGCTAATGTGGCTATGCTGCATTTTAACAGTATTGCATTGCTAAGGAACCGCTTAGGTCTATATATGGAGCAATAAAGGGTAAAGCTTGTCATCTCTTTTTCAGAGCAAACATGTACTGGAGCACTGAATTTAACACATTACAACTGAGTTGGTTGACAGGATACTCTTCTTGCCACTTTCTTACTAATGAATTGTTTTATAATGAAAGACTGACATCAGTGACTCCTGAATGTACTGTATCTCTGAGCAAATAACTCCCATTGCAAGACTTATTTCATTAAATCCCCCAAATCTTTACATGAATCAGAGAGAACAGTGCCAAGGACTGTTGCTAAGCAAAAAAAAAAAAAGATCAGGTACACATGCCCAAGCCTTAGCAGTGCCACCTGGAGTGTGAAATATAGATCATTTTGCAAAGCAATTGACAGTGCCAATGGCTTCACAAAATAGGTGACAAAAAAATGTCCCTGTACTTTTTTTGGTAGGAATTATCATAATCAACTATGGACGGAGATATCATTTTTTAAAGATAGGTTTGCATGAACATTTGACCCAGGTGTTTACTGGGTGAATCAGACGGTATTACAGCACAGATCACTCGGAAAATGCCAAGTCGTCCTGATTGTTGGAGTACATACAAGTATGTATGTGTCCAAGCACCATCACTCTGATTATATGTTACAGAAGCTGGCTGGTTATGGTGTTTAGTTTTAGGGATAGCACTCCAAAAAAAGGACTGAAGGAGTGTTAAGATCTAAGCTGTTGCATAAGGATAAAACATCTATCTGATGGGAGGCCAAAGAAGCAGGATCTGGGTTGTTCTGAGATGAATATGGACTTTTTAGGAGCAAAATGTGGGGTTAACTAGCTAAATACCTCAAGGACAGTGTTGTTTTAAGTCTGAGTCTGAATGTCGATTGGGGTTTTTGAAGAACTGGCATTGAACTTGGACAAAACTAATGAGATCTTCATGCTGTGGCTTTAGCTGGATTTATGCTTTGATCAAATTTTAAGTTTGTTCTGCATTTAATGTTTATGTTTGTTACCTACATCACAAGCTCTAATCTACCTTTCTGAAGTCTTGGGAGGCTATGAAGAGCTGATAAAAAGTGGTTTTACAACCATAGTGATTTATGTTCTCTACATGCAGGCTTGTAGCCTCTGTGTGATCTATACCTAGGCGTCTGGTGAAAAGAAGCACTGTAAAGTAGTTGGGATGAGGTTAAGGGCTTAATCTTTGCAAATTTTAGGGTTGTTTGCGGAGTCAGAGAAGGGATAGATGGCATGTTTTTGATTTGGGTTTGTCTCCAGCTCGTTGTGTTTGGGGCTTACCTCCTTGCCCAGCTGTTTTATGGGAGAGACCTGGGAATCCGGCACTGGGGAGAAGGGGCTAAGTGGGCTGGCGAGACTTACTGAGCTCAGGGGACTAGCTGGACTATTGGTGCTAAAGGAGCCTGATGCACCACTGGTCACTGTGCAAGAAGAGAGGAATTTGGGTTGACAGAGTTACATTCATGAGAATATACATTATGGAGAAAAAACAAATACATTTAAACAAATACATACTAGCTATTTACCTCTGTGCTTGGCTGTGTTAGTACCTCTGGAGGAGTTATTCTTGTGCAGTCCCTCTAATACATCCTGTACTCTCCAAAACTCTTTCTGGATGTGCCTTTGGACCAGTTTACTCTGAAAAAAGCCAGGAAAGAAAATTACAGCTGCTGTGCAGCATCAGGGCTAGGCATTTTGAGGAAGAGGAGGAAGATGTGGAGGAAGGAAAAGAGGAAGAGGAGACAAATGGTAAATACATGAGTATCCATAAAGCAGAACTATTCACACACCACATTATGTTGGTACAAATGTTAGTACATTAGTTAAGCATCACAAAGGAGACAACCTCGGACTCCATTAGTAGTTCTTGATCCTATTAAGGTAGATTGCTTCACATTTTCACTCTAGCAATCAGACATCACATAGGCAAATTTTAAACCAGGGTCCAAAATTTAGTTGAAAACAAACAAACTTTTGACTTTGTGTACCTCATCAAGACAACAGATGTCTATAATTTATTTTCAGAAAAATTCATTGCTACATGAGTACCTAACTGTATTTACAGATGCTCTATTCTCCATTGACTGCAACTGCTTACTGTATATGAGGATGCATTTCAAATCTTTTTAAAATTCTGTTTTAGAGATACAGTTCTGAAATCTACCACACTTACATACCATGACATTAAAATTTTGTCATTTTTTCCATGAACATCAGAGATTTATTTGCAGTTGTTGTTAACACTTATATTTACAGTAAATCTTTTTTATGCACCCTGGGCTCAATTGTTTAGAATCAAAATCATTCAGATCATTTGTGGAGGACAGTCTGAAGATACAGGGGAGCAAGTTTGGTGTTGATAGAGCACATAATGTGAGAGAGGAGAAATTTAATTAGTTTTATGGTTTTTGATAAAAACACAGTAGTGGACTTCAAAACTGTTGCCAGCTCAAACCATGTTAAAGTTTCTGCTCAAAGAAGGCTACATTTTGTCATGAATTTTCAAAGTTTTAAACTTTCCAACCAGCCATTCCCAATTAGCAGCCCATAGGCTCGATCTGGCCTTTAGAGGAAAATGTCTAGCCATCTCTGACCCAGTGACACAATGTATTAAACTGTCATAATGTGGAATAAAGCCTTCACGTTTCTACTATATTTCAACCTTGTCCTACACTGCACACTTAAGCCTAACTGCTGTTTTGCATGTGTACATGTGAACGATACTTCACGCTCTCTACATCTTTAACTCATGTGTCTGATGATAAACAACCAATGTAACTGTAATAATTTGTCATTAAAGTTATCACTTGCATGGTCTACATACACATTACTGTACAGCATCTGTTTGTGCATAACAAGAACATACCTTGAAACTGTGTAGGCCACAAAAATGAATAAATGTTTGCTATTATAATCCCCTGTAGTCCTTGTATAGATGACTCACTTAAAAATTACAGCCAGGGTTTAAGGACAAACTGGAATGATGACAGTGTAAACAGTGCTGTACCTGCCCTCCAGCATTAAGTTGCTCCCACAGATCTCCATGAATGGCGTTGGCCTCATCCTCTAATGCTTCAAACTCCATACGAGTGGTGGTTAAAGCCTGTGAGAAGAACAAATGAAGACAGCCATATTCTTTTTTTTGATTTTTTTATATACAAATTTTTACATAGTAATAATTATTACAAAGTAATAATTTGTGCCTTTCTAATGCCTGCAATTGTGAAAATGAAGTACTGTAGATTTTTGAATGTAAAGCAGGCCATTTCTCACAAAAGTGCTGCATTTCATGACTCGCTAACTTTTTTTTTAGCAAAGCCTGTAAAGTTAAATTAAATTAGATTAAACTGCCTGTTAACACATATTCAATGTAAAATTATAATTGTTCTTTGCAGCAGTGTTTTTTTTTTATTTGATCATAGACAGAACCCGGGATCTTATGCAATGTCTTACACTTGAAGCCTGGGAGAGTTCCCCCCTGATGTTGATAAGCTGGTTCTGCAGGGTTTCCTTTTTGAACTGCAGCTTTTCCACCACCATGGGCTGGTGATGGTACAGCTCCATCTCCTGGTGAGTTGCCATCAGTGCTTCCTCTAGAGTGTCCTGTAAGAGGCAAGTGTGGCAAGCAAGAAAGCAAGAAGAGTTGATTGTAAACGAACATTCATTCATTTCCCTAAACATGAACAGTCAAAGACTTTCTGCCTCGACCGACGCAAAGTCATGTCTCCTTGAGTCTTTGCGTGGGCACTGCATGTAATCTTAACCTGGGATTTGAAAATTTGCTGTGAGCACATCTTTGTATGCACAGCTTATGTGTGACACAGTCAGACCACAGTAAGACGGATGCTCGCGGCTGTTGTGCTACGATGTGATAGAGCAAACTAAATAGTTTCATCAAAGCAGCACAAATGTAGTTAGCTGTACAACAAAGAATATGTCAAAAACACATAGTAATATTCTGTAAAGAAAAATTAGATACCTTGTCCATTCTCAGTCTATGGACAACAGCCTCATGGTCTTTCAAAATTCGGTTCTGCTCACACAGTCGACCCAAGAGTTTCTGTATCCAAAAGAACACATATATTATATAGAAACCAGGAAAAAAAATTACACATAGCACAAGAATATATTTCTGTGACTATTTCCTTTCAGACAGAGCAAAAAAACTATATGGATACCAGGACATTACACCCATATGTGATTGATGTTGCATGATAGAGATTTGAGGTGATGTCTGTGTGCAAACCTGTCAAGTTTTAGGAAAATAGAAAAATTATTGCTTTAAGAAGCTAGCTTTGTGACAGGGGCAGTATTATTTTTAAACAGGAAACAGCCAAACACAGTCTGTATGTATAAAGTTGGAAGAACACTTTTGTTGAAAATATAACTATATAGACCTAAAGGGCAAATCAAATAGAAAGGGCTGCTTCCATTGGACACTTCTGGCCATGTAGTGTACATAAAAAAGTTTGAATCGTGCATGCACTGTTTGGTGTCTTACACTGGTTTCAATCTCATTGAGTTTCAGAGTGTGGTGTAACTCTCTGCTGTAGACATCATGGAATGGAGGCACCTGTGCAAACAAAGATTAAACAAATTATTTAAATGATCAGTGGCATCCAATCACTTTAAAGACCAACTACTCAAATTAGTGGAAAAATAGGTTATTTTCTTTCTAAGGAATGTAAAGCTTCATTTATTCAGAAAGTCGTCAGAATCAACATTTGGTTTGATAGCGAGACCACGTAGCTTGTCTCAGTCCAACAATATAATTTTAAAACGAGCTGTTACAGATTTTTCTGCTTGCTGGAACGTTACATTCTGCAGTGGATGGTGGGTGATGGTTTGTCTAGAAATACTTTATGTATCATCTTGTGGTGGTCAGACGTAAAGGACTCCATGGAGACATTTTATGTTGGCATGCTGTTAATGCATGTTGCCTTATCCCTGAACTTCACATAGGTTCTTTGGTTCATGTCTCAGAATAAGCCAATAGATTGAAATACATGTTAAGGTACATTGAGCATATGTGGTAATAAATCAGTGAAGGAAATTGTAGGGAAACCCAGCCAACCACGCACCACTCCACCATCGTAACACACACAATGGTAACATCAACATTTACAAAGGGTCTGTCAGTCTGTGTTTGTAAGAGGACACAATTAAGGAAACAGAATGTGACTAAGGATTATGAAAACAGTGATGCTTAAAACTAATTACTAAAATAGCACCATGTATTGTGAGATGAAATGGAAAAGGAAAAGTCCAACAAATTGGCTCAATGACTTGACTGAGTTAATTAAAATTGCTACGCAAAAATCTGTTTTGTAAGATTTAAGAGGTCAACAAAACTCCTCATGAAAGGTTCAGGGTTTAGGTTTGTCTTTATTAAACTGGCTCATTTGTTGCTGGTTGGTTTCAGGGGTACGGGGTCCAAGATGTCACCTAGTTTTGCCTCTTTATATGTAGTCTTTATTTTCGTAAACAATAGAGGACACGTTCCAAAAAACATCATCGCACAACATCAGCACAACAGTAACAGTCGGAGTCCATCACAACCACAAACAACAACACATACAGCGAGAAAAAAAACCTTATACAAACCAAAAACAAACATCAAACAAACAGCAACAACAAAAAAAACGATAATAATTAGGGATGCTCGATATGGACTTTTGTCTTTTGTGTCACAGCTCCTAATGGCTGTCACTTACAAAATAACCAATAATCTCTAGTTGAGCCAATCAGCAAACTTCACAAAAATTCTGAATATTCATTAGCTCATTAAATCAAACATGTCAATTTGCCAAACACACGCCATTATTAGTAGAAGTTATCGTACATATTCCATATTATCGGCTCTAACCATCAAACAATTTCTTCACTGGAGCAGTAAACAACAACAACAACAACAACAATTCATCCTGCACCCCAGGGGGAGGGGAGGTGCGGTTAACTGTATATCATTAGAAAACAAGTTTACAACAAAATTCCTATTTGGGCATAAATCAATGTAGGTTTATCCGCAAGGGCCTCTACAGATGTATTTCTTGGTAGTGTTATAAACCAGTGTGGGTCATGTAGTTTTGCCTCTCTCTGAATTTGAAGCAGATATGGTCTTCAGTCAACAGACTATTTCACACATAGACCACATATCTACTGGTCACTCCAAAAGTTTCCGCTATCTGTGTGGTAGGTTCTTTTTTCTTTTTTTCACTTCTGTGATCAATTGCCTCTGCCATCTAAATCCAAACCTGACATGTTAATGTACACCTGGCTTTAAAATGGAATAAGAGATGACACTCTGATTTGTTTAATCCATGTTATGCTCACCTATGATTAATTAAAGGACAAAATCCAACCCCTTTTCTTCTTGCGCCACACTTGCACCCAGATTATATGCTGCCTGAACAGCAAAGTGTGCTTGGACACACACCAAATGAATTAGCTTTGTGCCCTATAGAATACATGTATACATGCACCGTAGATCGCCAATATAGGGCCCTATGTCACACAGCCTAGTGGATCCATGCAACCAAGTGGGAACATAAAGTATGATATTAGCATTATAGAGAATTCTGGAGAAAAACATAAATGCAAATGTTTGCGTATGTCCACATGAAAACTAAAGAAGAGTTGAAGAAAAGCGAGACAGGTTGGGTAGATGTGTAATACCTGGTCTATTAGTGGTCCATACGGGCCTTTGTCGAAACTTAGAATGAGGACTACATCTGACTATACCAACAGTGACTCAGAACATTCTTAGTTAACCGAAACTCAGAAAGGCAATGCAGAAGAAAGACAAGAGCAGCAACAAGTGCAGCTGCCTGAAGCATGCTTTCATATACAGAGTTTTGCTGTTTAAGATCCACAAAGCTAAATTCTAAGCAAGCTTTCCAAAGAATGAAAAAACACAGGAAAGGAGACTGCATTTGAGGATACAAGAAGAAAGAAATCTCACTGATAGTGTTGACACTGACTGTGAAACACAGTGTTTGAATAATGAAATGGCAAACAATACTGTGTATGCCTTCTTACCTGTTGGTCTAAGTAATCCAGGTTGCGCTGGAGCTGAACGTCTAATATGTCATCCTGAGCCAGCAACAGCAACACAGATGGAAATGACACAAACACATTATGTACAGACAGACGGCTCTCAGATAAGACAGCAGCAAAGGAAAGCACCACAACCAATCTGCCAGTCGTACTGGAGGTTGACTGCATCAGGGCAATTATCAACTTTAACATCTTCAAGAAAAATAAATAAATGTTTATGGCTGGGCAGTAACTAGACTAACCTAAACTCAATGCTTATTTAACTTTTCTGGAGTCCCTTTAAAATAAATCTTGTTTTTCTAGGAGGTAGGGGTTGGTCACACACAGGGCTTTTGCTGATACCAGCATTGTTTACAGCAATTTCTTCAGCTTTCTTCTTCCTTACTTTTTGCGTGAGCAATACATTGCTACTTATCATATTACTGAATTAGCTTTCAATCACTGGATCAAGTATGTATGGCTATCCTTATTCTGTTACAACAAAAGATACAAACAACACAGGGACCTGCTCATAAAATGTGGCTTCACAGCCCCACTATGGTCAGAAACTTCTGGTCTCCTATATTATGGAACTTTCTGGGACTGCCTTATACTCGTTTGATCATTAGTGAAATGGTTATGGCACATAGGGGTTATTTCTCTTTGTCATTGTGTTACATTTCACTTGTATGTTAACTCACACACACTCTCACACATGCACATAAGAATGGTTCCAGTGGCGTGTTTGTGACAGGACAGCAAAGAGGAAAAGAGAAGCAGAATGCTGAGAAACAGTGACCAGACAAAGAGTAATGTGGATTAGGACACATAGAACAGAGGACAGACATGTGGGAAAAAACCCACAGCTGGCTGCAGTTGCAAAGCTATGCATTCCTGTATTAAATGCCATGTCTTCTGCAGACTGTGCGCCTACTACCACAGGAGTGTGTGTGTGACTGTACATGTTAAAAAGTAGATGGGTTTGTATTACAGCACATTTACAGCACATACCGTTGTATTGTGCGTGGAAGGGGATACAGGGTAGTTGTAGTGGTATAATCCTTGGCTTAAGGATCTCCTATTGCCAGGGTAGTCATACTAAAGAAAGGAGGGAAGGTTATAAAGAAAGGAAAAAATGGAGGCAAGTATTAATGGGAGCTGTTAAGAGTGGAAAGTAAGATGAACATGGTTACAGTCTTGAGATAAAAAACACTGCGTTCTCAGTTCTTTCTCTCATCCCTATTGACTTTTTCAGTTGCTTTAACTATTAAGCCATTTACAGTTTTTATTATTTGGAATAAGAATGAAAATTTAAAAAAAAAAAGGTGAATCAAATTAAAATCATTTTTATTTTAACTGTCCCTTTTTCATTTTATTGGCCTACCTAGTATGAAAACAAATCTAGTATAATTATGAAGACATGACTGGAATAAAAAATATCTCCTTTTAATTAAATGTTTGTTCACCTTAGTAACTGTCATAGATTTTAGACAGCATAAACACACACACATGCACACACACACTCACACACACGCACACACTTGCACGCACGCACGCACTTGTCTTTTCACCTTTGGTGAGCTGTAGACGAATGGTTCAGCATAGATTGCATCATCCCTCATCCTCACTGGAAGTCGGTCAAAGTATGCAGATGGGGATCGACCTGGTGAGGCAAAGCTGCGTGCCATCGGTGAGTAGGGACCTGTGGATGAGGATGGCGATCGTGGCACAGACCTGGAGCGTGGCTGGATGGACAGACGCCTCATGGATGTTTCCATTCCACCATAGTAAGGCTGCCCCCATTGGTCTCTGGGCATTAGGCGTCCGTGCAACTTACTGGGTCCATCCCTCAATGAATAGCGATTCTCCTCGACAGCCCAGCGTCTGTCATATCCTCCCATAGTAGAGACAGAACAAATGCTGTCAGGTCGGACCCCTGGCGGGTGTAGAGGGTACTCCTCTGTGTACTGGGCCACACCAGGGTAGCCATAGTAGTCAGCTAAGACCCCACAGCTCATTGAGTAGTAGCGAGATGGGCTAGAAAAAGAAAAAAAGATAGACATTATTGCCTAATCAAAAGTTATTTCAGGTCCTGGAAATAAGATTACCAGCAACGGCCACACTTTTATTACTGTAGCAACTTAAGTTTGTAA
>JAPZDX010000012.1:30945038-30961768 GCA_029783625.1 Naso annulatus | reverse complement strand
CATTAGAAACAGCCCACAGGGATTACTGCTACATACCCTTACTTCATTATTTCATACTTTGGCATCATTTAAACCAGTGATCTGACTTTGTAACATCATTTGTAGGTTAAAAGAGACAGAAAAGCATAATATGTCCCCTTTAATGTTTGTGGTGACAGTACCAGGTATGGTAACACATGAATAACCTTCTTAAAAGAAGACAGGAAATAAGTGACCTGAGTGCACAACATGCATTAACACCCTCCCCTCTAACAGCAAGGGGGTCTTTTCCTTTTTCCTGGACTTCAGTAGTAATGTCTACTGTGCTGCAGTCTTGAAAAATAGACAGTTTTAGGTCTGATCTTATTACAAAGCAGACACATAAACAAGAAATAGGAGCTGGGAATGTGCGGTGGGGGTCAAAACGCAGGGTTTCTAACAGTATGCAGCACTGGAACAACCCCTGTGTTCTGACTTTGTTTTAACTTTGGCAATGCATCATACCACATTTTGAAGGCTATTCAATATATCTGCGCTGGGACCTGTTTGCTTACCTGCTCCAGTTCAAATCTAGAATTATATGGTGCTTTTGTGGTGCACAGATGTGTCCCCTCTGAAACAGCGAATGAAAGGAATCATGGCCAGTTGTCTAGTTTAGTTTATTGGTTTATCGTATCATGGACAATCCCCATTACTTGACTGCAACAATAACAGTAAATAGGGCAGCTTTAGCCAACATGGCTAATTTCCAGTTGTAGTGCCGGGGCCAGATGACAAAAGGCACCCTAAAAATGCAATCTGCCACAACACATTCATTAATAAAAAGAGAGGAAGGATAGAGCATAAGGATTAAAGAGTAGTAAAATACAATTATAGCAAGCACAGAAACAGTGCAGGACATGCAAGCACAGAAAGGCAGCAGCATCAGTGCAGTTTACAAACACATGCAGTATGGAAGCAGTACATATAATCACATCTGCATCTGTGGCCATCACTGCAATCACAGATACTTGATTGGAATGTACGTATGTATGTATGTATGTAAGTATGTAGGCCTATGTAAGTATGTATGTATGGATGGATGGGCCTGTATGATATCTGTCAATCCCTTTTTTTGAGGTAATGCAAAAGTGCAGACCTGAGCTACTGTAGGTGATGACTGGAAATTTTATTTCTAAGGCCTGGAACAGAAGGAAATCCATGTTGTTTAAATAAAGCTTATCAGGCTCTCCTAACAACATAGGTATTTGAGGTTTGTGTGTATTCTTAATGTTGTACGTTCGATCTTTGTTTTTCTTTGGACAGAAAAGTGTCTTTTAAGTCCCTATGGGCTGGGCTTCATCGGAAGCATGACGCTAAAATAAAAGAACTAATAAATCATAGGTCATGTATGCCATTATTAAAGCAAATTGTGTGACCTAATTATGATAGGTCCATGGTTGGACCCCATGTCCCTAAAATTATGTCACAGAATATGATGGGTCACAGAAAACAGTGACACCAATATATCTTACCTGTAATGCATAAACATAACGGACATGATCAGGTACAATTGTATACAGGCGACAATAACGCAGTTCATTGTATATATGTTTATTTGCTTTGTTGTAGCTCGCACTGTTTTTGTAAATGCATCAAAAAGGTTTGAATTAATTATAACTATTTCATTATAGCTGTTTTCGCCGCAAACACTTTACAAGAGTAAGAATCAGTGTGAGAGTTAGAGTCACGCATAAAATGGTCCAGATGTTCCAGCTAACTTGTGTGCCTGAAGCTGCCTGAAATGTTGAAAATCTGAGTTCATCGACAGCCAAATCCACCTCATTTAGTTACTCAGGTACAAAGCTTGAGGCCGGGCACAAAGAAAAGAAAATACCTCTTAAAACTCTTATTTCTTATAAACAATTGGGTATTGTGGCGTATTTTTAGTAAAGAAAAAAGCACGTTTTTAATAAATGTTGCGTAGTATGTATGTGTTTTTGTGTGTTCATGGACATATCTGCTTGATCGTATTGTTCTGTTTTAGTCACAGCCTTCTGCTTATGTGTCAAAATGTCGGTCGCCTCCTCTGTCGAAATTATTTGCTGCTCTGCGTGCAACCTGTAAAGGGTCGGCTGGGGGGGAGCAGAGAGCAATAACTGTAAATGAGGGAAGCAATAACTCTGTTGGCTCCCTCATCAAATCAGAGCAGACTGATGCGGAATAATCAGCAATTGAAATCAGAGTGAGGAAAAAAGCTGAACTGACAAAATGGGAAATGTAATCATGAGAAGAGCAATAATAAAAGAATCAATGAGGTGCAGTTGCCAGTGCACTTCTTCGAGGCAGCTGGGTAGAGCTCAGTTTTCACACTGATCTCAGAGTCCTGAAGGAAGACAGGCGAGGAGAGAAGGTGTTTGAACTACAATATCATTGTTGAGCAGCTGTCATGTGTGAGCTCAGTATGAAACCATACAGTCATATTTAAACTTTGGTTTAAAGAACAACCCATCATTTTGTCGTATTAAATTGATGTTTTTAAGTTACTTTTACATTGGCAGCCATTTCATGAAAACATTTTCACTTTCAACTTTTAACATCAACTGAAACAACTGATACAGGCATAACCTGTTCAATCCAACCTTTTTCTTTTAGGCCTCTGCTCCAAAACTAAGGAAGTGCATTGCATTCACTGAAAAAAAAAAAAATATATATATAATGAAATAAAATATACCACTTTTTCTCATAATTATGAGATCAGGATCTTGTAACGTTGTAGTACGTCTACTCAGCCGAGTTCACTGACCTAGAATAATGAGATCCTGATCTCATAATTATGTGATCACGATCTCGTATTTAACAGTTAAAGTTTTCCTTTAGCTCAGTGGTCTGTATATTCATTTTCACTGATGGGGGAAAAAAACACCACATGGGCCACACGGCCAGGATAATTGTTACAACTGAGATGAAATTTTGTTCTGTCAGGCCCACATTCTGTGGATAAAAGCCCACTTGTTTTGGCTACCAGTTGTAACCCACTAAAAGTCGGAATATGAATATGGCCACTGTTGAAAAATACTGAGCTATCCTGTAGATGGGTTTTTGAGTTTGGAAGCTCTGAATCATCGATAAGTCGACATTTTCAGTTTAGATTGTCTTTACTGTGGTTTGTTCTGTTTGCACACATACAGTTAACATCCTGGGTTAGACACAAAAAAAAACGAGACAAGCCTGGTTCCTGGTTGTAAGACACCTGGACTCGCTCGCTGTTTACTTTAAAATAAATCAGGATACTGTGGCATGTAAACACATGATCACTGATAGTTAATGGATTGCTATAAAATAGTGCTTTTTAGTATCGACCATTCAAAGTGCTTTACAATACAAGTCACCACACACACAAACACACACACACACACACAGTGTTTTCAGTATCTTGCCCAAGGACACTTAGCTGTGTTGAAGGAGCCGGGGATGCAGTCACCACTCTCTGATAAGTGGATGACCAGCTTTCCACCTCATGCTGGCTGTATTTTAAAACCCAGTTCAGTTTGTGTTTTGACTCTTTGAGGTTGTTGTATCTGATTAGTGTGTAGAGTTAAGGGGTGAAGATTAGCAGATTAATAAGCAATGTAAAGTCAGCAGCTAATTTGTTTGCGCAGAGCACAGGACTGTAAACATGCTTGTGGAATTATTAACCTCTGTTAAGGTGGCATTAAGCAGCTTTGTCTCCTACAGTGGGTCGTCTTGAATTTCACCTCTCCGGCAGTGTTTGTGTTTTTATTGGTGTTTTTTCCCAGGTCTTTTTTTTTTTTCCCCAGTGGAGTTTGTTAAAAGCAAAGCCATGTATTTTCCTCAACTGTCAGAGTCACATTCATTGTTTTCTTCTCTAAATTGTTATTGTTCCACCCGTGACCCAATTTTTCTCAGCCAGCCACCCACCCACACACCTACACACATGCACACACAAACACACACACAACTCTGAAATACACCCATCACAAGTGATGGGAGCACATTCATTGTTGGGCTAAAAACTCACAGCTGTGGTCATCTGCTGGCGCGCCCACACACACACACACACACACACACACCCACACAAAATATCTTTCATAGACACTTTCAATTGAAGTCTTCTGTACAATAAGAAGTGTGAAATAGCAAGAGAAATGGTCCTTTTTAATTAAAGGGGATAAACTACAATTAACCAACAGTTAAATTAAGATATAAAATATTTTAAAGAAGCTTAAAAGATCAACAATTCATTATTCATTCAGGATTAAGTGCATGTGCTCCCCTTAACCCGTTTTTTTTTTTTTTTTTGCACACTTCAAGAAAAGAGAAAGGGCTGCAGTTAATTGATACATTAAGAATTTATATCTACATGTCCGTCTACGAAAGAATTCCATTTTAAACATAATTTGTATAGTATCTGATGAAAAGTTGTATTTATAAACCATAGAATAACAGCTTTCTCACAGTTCTATATTTAGACCCGGGGATCAGGCTGCCAAACCAAGCTGTAGGCTATGTGTAAGTAGCCACCGTGCTAAATTAGCGTGTGTTATTCATGTTCCAGTGCATCCGGGTCAGCGTACCCCGGAATGAGTATAAATAAAACGCCTGTGTCTTCACACACCAACTTTGCCATGCCACGAGCAGGAGTGCCACAAGCAAATCGGCACGGTATGTAGCCTTAGTGACCATTTTTACGAACTTTATCGTTCAGTTCTTGTGTGCTGTCCTAAGACGTGTTTATATGCAGTTTCGGACTTGACATGTCGGAGTAAGAGTACCTGTCGCCAGTTGCACCCTTGGTAGGTGAAGCGAGGTACACTCTGATTACTTATTAAATAATTGTCATAATAAGAGAATTATCTATTTATCATGTTTGCTTCTTTTTGACTGACATTGCAGTATAGCTTGTGGCACACAAGAAATGTGAAGAAGTTGTTTTAAAATCATAACTAAGAAAACTGTAAATTAACGCAATGTGTGTGTTTAAGATAAATGTAAACACTACTATTTATGAATGAACAATATATATATATATATATATATTTGTAACTTTGTGAATACTGTTTGGAACTTTATTGTAATTCATTGTGGCTTTTTGCATTTTGATGATGATGCTTGAGAATGAATAAAAATTTTGCACCAGTCGAACTCTTCGTGTCTATTGATGCCGAGGGCTGCTACACTATGTTAGACAGCTTCAGACTGACATTTCTCTGCAAATGACAACTGAGTCAGTCTGCTAACTGATCTTTATTTGTACTACTGTTCCACTGAGGTTTAATATATCACAGGAGGAAAATCTATGGCAGAATTAAAACAAAAGCCAAACTAAAAAGTGAACGAACACATTGTTATTGTTTTCGCATTACATTTTGTGCTGTGCCACGGGGGTTTTAAAGGGGAGGATTTGATTTGCCATGATTTTCCATTAAGTCAACTGTGACACATCTTCTAATTATCTATTCCTCCTTCTTTACCTCTGTGTTACTGTCACAGCCGTGAATCTTTTTGATCCAAAATCTTAATCAAAAGACACATAAAGCATTATTAGGCACTAACAAACACAACCACCCTTAGCAGTCTCATCTGCTGAGAGTTTTCCTGCCAGCCTTCTCAAACACGTTCGAGGGTCAAAGGTCACAGTTTTTCATGCTATTTAGAGATTGCAATAGGCTCAATCAGCAATGTTGCTCATGTATAAAAAAGGCTACAGTCTTAATATGCCACAATCTGCACTGGTCATCACTGGTCTGCATTTCCAAACATAATCATTGTATTTTTTTTTTTATTCTACCATAAAAACTGCCCTCAAAAAGGAAAGAAAAATCAGTCTAGATTTCTTAAATTCCTGTGGTGTCTTGATCCCCTTCCTGCTGCTCCCTCCTGTTATTACCAAATTTAAAAATAATTATGACATCCATTATGAGAGAGGACAAACATGACATGGAAATAATTAGTGCCACCACAGAGCATTGAAATGCTCTACAGTGGTAATGGTGGCCATTTTGTTTTATTATGTTTCTCATCTATTTCCCTTACACCCGAGAGAGAGAGAGAGAGGGAGGGAGAGGGAAAGAGAGAATGAGTGCTGTGGAAAAGGCTACGCTGTGTGCTGAGGTGCTCAGAAAGTCATTACGTTGGTCCAGGTAATGGGAAAGCCTGGGGAAGTGTGCAATAAGAGGGATTCGGCTTATCTCCCACCTAGACTACCCTGAATACCATTAATTACCTGTTCCATCTGTTCCTTGTGCCTGCTGCAGCTCTCTCTCTATGTCTCTCTGAAGAGGCCTCTCCTGCGCACTCCAAAGGGAAGGGAATACTTCCTTTCCAACCTTCCGCTGCCCAAATGAACCTCCACCACTATCTCACCATCCTTCTTCTATCGTACGCTATCTAAGCTCATTTACTTAACGAAGCTTTGAATTCTCACTGATAATGTTATACTGCAACAGTATAACAGTAGTTACAGTAATAAGTGGTCATGGTTAGAAGAAACCCAATCTCGGAACCCATCGGCTGCATATGCTGTCTTACTTCTGGTAGACAGCGATACAGGCTCTGGGGGAAAGCCCCATTATTCTTTGGCTTTCGTTGGAGGAGGCAAATTTCCAGTCCGACTGTTTACATTCTGACGCAAGAATGGAGTTGGAGTTGAGAGAACACATCTACCCGCGGATCTTTTTACAAGTAGCCAGTTTACACGCCGTTAACAGTTAACAGTCCACTGTTAATTACGTGGACTTCAAAAGACTACAACCGAAAACCAGGGCTTTTCCGGTACTAAGATCGCCCTACCTTTCCTACAGACTCTATATTCAGTGAAAGTAGAGTCTGTTTATAGAGACTAGAAGAAACTAATGTTCATTGCTGGTGATGGGATGTAAATAGCAGTCCATCCTATCAATGTTCAAGCACTGTACTGCTGTAGTGGTGACAAATGACATTATAGAGATTTCTTGTCTGCCATATTTATGATTAAGTATAAGCAAATGAAAAACCCTTCTTTCAAGTTGTGGTTTCAATTGACTGGAGGAGTAAGAAAAAAGAAAGATGGCACATCAAAATTTGATGGGGTCCAACAGAGTCTGCCATATCCCATGTCCCAGCAAGAACTTGGAACTCTGAACTTTTTCCAGAACTGCCTACTACATATTACATACTGTATACTGTATGTACTACATACTGAATACTAAATGAACAATCAGTATGCCATCTATGTGCAGTACACAATGCAATGCATCGTGGGAAACAGTAGGCGAGGCAGGATTGGTGCATACTGGGAATTTCCTCTGAAGAAGTATATGTATGGGAGTTTTTTTGGCATACTGCAGATTTTGCTTGTGTTTACATACAGCACACCACATACTACTTTTTGGCAAAATGAGCACATACTGCTAGTATGTGGTTACAAAAACATCCTAAAATTGTTTATTCGGACAAATACTGAAAGAAAAAAAATTACATAGTCTTATTACAGCATAAGAGATTTTGTAAGACACCATGTCACCCTTTGCTTCCAGTATTCACACAACCACAACAGGAAACATAAACACATACCTTACTATTTTTAAAGTTGAACAAAGTTGATTACGTTAGGTTGAGACATCTCCTTATGGTCCACAGTTTCACGGAGCAAGCTTTTGCCAACTAATGGTCATATTGCTATGAAATTTAGTTTTAGAATTCCAGATTTCCTGAGGATGAAGTTTTCAGTGTCGCTGAGCTTTTCCTTAGAATCCAAATATCGTCTTGTGCACAAAAAAATAGAAAAAAATTAAAGAAAGTATTAAAATACAGTTTTATGTCGTGATTTTGGTGCCATGACTTAATAATTATGGCTATCAGAATTAATTAATAATTACATAAAGTAATAGGATTTAATTTATACTAAATCGCCTTGGAGAACCACCCTTACTCTCACCCTAATACTGATAAATAATTAACTTAATAACAATAACCAAATTTACCCAATCAGTGGTCAATAAAGGTTGAAGGCAAAATTAAACAAACCAGAATTTGATTTTGTATATAAAATCTTTGAAGCAAGATGGCTGACTTAAAAAGGTGGTTAGGACTGCATGGCTTAAACAAAGGCATTTACAACTAAGATGTCGAATCAAACACTGCCTCAGAGAAACCTCCGTTTGCATTGTACTCTGAGCAGATGAGTTGTCATGTTAAGAGAGCCCAGTGGCCAGCTCACCAAATGTCCTGGGCTCCAAATGTTCTCCCTGAGACACAGTAGTTCCCTGCATCAACAGTATGACCTGGGAGGACAAATTCATTTTGCAAAAGGTGGTGAATCACAAAGAAACCACGAACATAAATTTGGTTGCAGAAGACTGCCCACTTGCTCTCCAAAGCGAAGAATGCTGTTTGGTCTCTGGGTTGCAGCTGGAGACAAGCACATTAGTGTGCAGTGCTTTGGTTGTGTGCAAGTCTTGTAAATTTTTGATCACACCTCCTTTTTAAAATACATGCGCTTTGTCATGCAATTTTCTATGCACATTTGTATTCCCAGATAGATGAACTGCATGATTGGATGACTCTTTAAGAGACATATTTTTCGTGTTATGGCTCAAAGTTGATAAGTAAGTAAGTTCTCATCTATATATATATATATATATATATATATACCCTTTATTCTGGAGACTGTCACTAAACTAGTTAGTGGAAAAAACATCATTCTGTCGCCTACTTTAGATTTTTATTTTTGGGTTGTGTATTGGAGAATCATTTTTTGACACTTGCCTCTTAAATGAACTGATCAATATTATGTTGTTGCTAATTATCTGAAATTATAGTGCAAATCGATCTCTCTCTGCCCTCTGTCCTTGAACGAACAGCAGTCTCACTCAGCATTTCTACACAATAAGTGCATGTTCTGACATACTTTCTAAGTGCAAACATAAACAGTGATAATCTTAAGCCCTTTTCTCTGTTCTTTTTTCTTGATTTTGCTGTGATGCTGCTTTCACAAAAATGTAATACGATTTGATATTTTGGTATGACTGAATGTGTTGAGTTCATTAGTTAACAGTCAGTTGCTGGTTGTACCTTAAGGCTAACAGTGCAACCATCTTACATTCTGCATATAATCTGTTTGGCTTCACTGAGAATTTTCTTTCTTTTCAACAAATCCCATGAAAAAACCCAAACCCATAATGAATTTACTAACATGTATTGTGAGTTTGAGAAGCTTAAAGGAAAACTTCACTTCTTGGGGGTTTAGCCTATCATCCACAATCCCTATGTAAGACAAGAACATAGATGCCTTTTCCTTCTCTGTGTGATCAGTTGGTTGCTAGGTAGCCGCCACGTGCTGGCAATTTTGCACATTCTATTAGTTGAGGTAGTGGGATACACTCTAATTGCCCTCTAAAGCCCCTAAAACACACCCAAATAATCTCCAATACGCTCCATCTACTTGTTGTGACCTGCACATTAACTATGCTGTAGACACATTGTTACTGTGGAAGCAAGTACCAAAGAACTACTTCTCTGGGCGTAGTGACACAGCACCTGGGTCACAGTGCTGGGAACCGGTCAGACCATACAGCTGTGAATATGGCAGTCACCACATGGTCACAGCATGCAGATGTGTTTTAGAGATTTTCGGATGTGTTTTAGGGGCTTTAGACGGTGGCAATAGTGTATCCCCACTACTTCCACTGAACGTGCAAAACTGGCGGCTCTCTGGTGACCTGCTGAACGCACAGAGAGGGCAAAGGCATCTACGTTCTTGTCTTACATAGGGATTGTGGAGGATAGGCTAAACCCCCCCAAAAGTGCAGCTTTCCTTTAATACATCTTGTTCTGTTGTTCTGCTGTGCTTCATTGTTATCCAAAAAATTGTTAAAAACACCACTGACACAGAAATTATAATCTGTTTTGACTCAACCCTCATACACAATGCTCCATCGTATCAACTGCTCTATCTGACATAGTTGAAAAAGCAGCAAAATCACTAGATGGGTGAGGGTCAGGTGTGGTTCAGGGAAAAGCAGTTGGTCGCAAAGGGAACAGCAAACGAGGGTTCAAGACCTTTGTAAAACCAATGACCTTTATCTAAACATAACAAAATGACTTTGGTTTCCTATGCCAAACCAAATTGTGACCTTTTCACAACATTAACCGTCTCTTTAGAAAGGCTACCTGGCAGGAAGACTGTGTGCATTACACAGATGCTGAAGGGTACATTTCTTTTTGTATAAAATGCCAAGGGGCATTACGAACATTGCTGATTCTCACTCACAGAAACAAGGTGGATTCTTCTGCTAGAAATGGTTACAAACAAATGCACTATTTTTTTCTTTTGAGAAATGTGTCTCAATCCACAGTTACCAATAAGGAATAAAAACTGTATGTCGGTGATGTGCATCACTTGATCTAGACTCACATGTAAGTCTCTAGACGCTTTGTTTAACTAGAGACTGATGACATGCCCCCAGCTTTCGTTGCTGAACTGGGTGGAGACAGTTACAGGTAAAAACAACTCTTGCATTGCAGAACCAATCCTAAGTCTTTAGGACGGTCCTTCACATTGGGGGTGGTGACTTGCTAAAGTCTTGTGCTTGTAAACACTGTCCGACCAGGAACACGTGTACTATGGGATGACTTAGTTGCGGTCACCAAAGAAAACTCCCTCCAAGTTTGTTGATGTTTGTCGCAATTATGGCAAAACATTTTCGTTGGTTGAAAACAAACATAATCTTTTATTAGGACATGATTCATCCGTCCAGCTCAACTGTACACTGGCTTTGGAGGGCATTAAAGGGACGAGTTACACCGGGAGAAGGACTACGCAAAGCGGTATGTGAGAGCTGTCACACGCTTTTGCGACATTATGGACGTAGCAAAGCTGATGTGGAGCTAATTGGCACTTTTGTTAGGAAAAAAGCTAGCACAAGGCTAAGGGTTAAAAGATGTGCCCCCACAACACCAAGTCAGCAGATCCAAAGGGTACCCGTCCTCCAGAGGACACTCATAGTAGCAGTTCGATGACACAAAGTCTTTTCCAGAGTGATGAGCCCAAGGACACAGAGCCAAATGACGATGACATTCGATAAAACAGAATGAAATAATCTAACGTTGCTCTGGGCAGCCATTTTCAATGTTTTAAGAAGTTCTCCCCATGTTACAAAGTGATTCGCTATATCTTTAGTCTGTTTCCCTATGGAGGAGAAAAGGGGGAGCGCACTATTTCCCAGAAGGCATCTCTTTTTCAAAAATGTAAGTGACATCGCTTTGTTAGCAGCAGTTCTCACCGCCATCCCAGCAACTGCCTTGTGTATTGACGTCCCCAGACAACAGCAGAGGTCTCCGATTGTCTGTTCTTTATTGCAACAGTTGGTTCTTCATGGAAATATGTCTGATGGTATTAACTTCAATTAAAAACAGTTTGCCTCAAGGATTTAAGGCTTAAGCTAGATCAGCAGGGAACATCTGGATGGGAGGTGTTGATGACTGGCAAAACAACTGCCCTATTAAGGTGAACTGGAGCAAGACACTTAATATATCTGCACTAACTCTACAAGTATAATTTTGTAGAACATGTTGACCCCGAATTTTGATCATTTAAAGCTGAAGAAATCAGCTTTAAATCATATCAATCATATGTTTAACAATAACTCATTAAAATTAATGTAAAATGGGTTTGATAAATGGACGCACTGTTTCTGAACTACTTTAACGACTTTTCTACATTTCTGTCCAGCAATATCCTTAAAGTTTGTCAAAATATTCAGTGATACCAATATATCTTTGTTCTGAAACAATAATAACACACAGGCAGATGTGTCTGAATGGTTCAACTTAACGGTGTAAATGTAAGCTTGCTTTACTGGGCTGCTCCAACTCTTGAATACTACAGTTTAATATCCACATTCCTCTGGGTTTGATGTCCAGTGCAATTAAAAGTTTACAGTCCTACTTAAAGTTTTTCTAAAGCCTGATAAATCCAAGAGACATGAGCTACAGTGTTTGGATTAGCATTATAAAATGCATTTGAAGTTTGACGCCCTTAGGACATTAAGAGAAAGCTAGCAGGAATCATCCTCTATGTCTATATTTTTTTAATGCCAGCATTACGTCTACTGTTTGATCAGGATAAGACTGAAATATTGAGTTCTTTATCTACGTTTACTTTCAGACAAAGCAGTTCTGATTCTGCTTGGTTTACTGAATGTCAAAGTGAAACCCTTTTTGGAGGGGTTCTGGGCTTTTTATTATTGCCCTTTTAAAACATAAACCTGTCATGTTTTGAGGTCAAATTGAGATGTGATTAGTCAAAATAAAATGTTCAGATGAAATCTGTTGCTTCAATAGATGCTCATGTCACACAGCATGACAAACAGGAGTTTGGCATCTGTTTAGCAGCAGTCTACGTTGATAAACTCAAGTCTCATTAAAACTTGCAGACACACAGTAGTTTGCAAAAAAAAAAAAGCCTGTGACAGACTCAGATTTCATATCTGCTTAGAGTTACTTGAAAGCAAAAATGTAGATGACAAGGCTGACAGCACTTGACAAAACTTTTGGCTCCTCTTTGAAAGGAACCTGACTTTATACCTTTTACTTTTTTCACTCTTATCAGATTTATTAGGTTAAATCTTAATTTGTATCAAATTTCTCTTCCAAAAGTATAGATGAGAACCATTCCAAGGCAGAAGGAATGTTTTTCTGCCCACACACAGACACTTTAAGTTGCTGCTTGCTATTGTTTTTTGTTAGTATATTTCAGTGAAGCGTTTACACACATACACACACGGTAACATTTTCATCACTTCAGAGGGCATTTCTTTAAGTTACATTAATCTCTTGAGGATCTCCTAACCACTTGTCAGAGCTTAACTAACCTAAATATAACCATACCCTAACCTCAGTCTGAAATGTAATGATGGTTAAATGCGAGTCACAACAATGTGAATGTTTCAACATGTTCATGTCCTCTAAACACGAGTAACACACACACAATCACGCACAAATACACACAAGAGTTGGAATGTTAGTGGACCTGGGTTATCCGTCTGATGAGTTAAAGTTCAAATGACTAAAATTGTACTTTTACCACTAAACCAGCAAAACATCCAGGTACTATACACAGCATCATTGTCTCGCTGTGCACAGTGAGGCACTTAAGTGTTTGGTCTGAAACACGTGTATTACTGCACGAAAAATCTTGCTATAGTGTTGCATTAATGTCATTTCAGTCATTACACTATATTGTGTCTTACCAGATCTGCTGAATATCAGTCACTAACTGCTGCAGCTGGGACATACCAAGACAACGGTAGGACAGTAAACCATAAACATAAAGACTTGTCTTATGACCAAAGTCAGGAACAAATCTTTGCTAAACAAAAACAAGCAAATATACAGTTGGACAGACTTAAAAGTGCAGTAGATAACTTCTGCAAACGAGCTAGCAAGCTAACGTTAGCTGTAGCATTGGACTCGTTGGAAAGCGAATCCACTGCAGACGTTTGCGCCTACTTGCGTTTTATTTTAGTAGTCGTCGCTCTCTGTTTTTTTTTATGTCCAGTTGAAAGGTTGCAGGGAAAGTTGCTGTAGAGAAAGCTGATCAGTCTCAGCTCAAGCTTGAGCCGACTGACAGTGTGACTTGCAGACGCACTGTTGCTGGCAGAGGCGAGTCAGAGCACAGTGAGCTAATCAGCTCATACCTACATCACCTGTCGCTTAGAAGAGCAGCACGACCAACGAATTAGGACAGAGTACAGAGAATGTCACTAATTTTTAATTTTTCTGTGAAACCTTCGTCCTGGTGGCAAAGAAAAAAATCAGGGTAAAAACAGGGCTTATTGCAGACCAATTTAGTAGTGAATGGTGTCATTTTTCAACCATGATTACATCATAATGACAAAGTTTAGCCAAAAAAAGTTGTCTAGTTTCACTTTAAGTACACTTTTAGTATACTTTACATAACATGTTAATGCACCTTTGCTTATTTCTTGATTGTGAAAGCTGTGCCTCAGATCTCAGTTCTGCACCAGCTCTTGTTTTTTCAGTCACATATTTCAAAAAACCCTTTCCTCTTGGTGTTTGTAACACTCCCTTCGATCTTCTGCACGTGTGAATTCTCTCATTATTATCATGTGCCAGGCAGTGTTAGCCAGTCCTGCTGGGAGGGCCTCACTGGGAGTCTTGGCCTTCTTCATGATCACTCTCTTGCTCACCTCATTAAATTGCCACCTTCAACGCAATTATTCACACCATTTAGCACCTAGTCAATCCTCTACACTCTATTCTATCTCTCCATCTCTTTCCTTTTGTCTCTATTTCTGAGCTTCCCTTCCCTTTATTTGTACCTTACTTTCCTACTTATTTTCAGTCATAGTTTCAGTTGAACTGGAAGTTTTATAAACAGTTATTTCATACTGCTGAGTGATACATTTTAGAAATTATATCCTGTTCTTTTGTGATGTTTTTGGTATTTTCCAGTCATACCTGCCTGTACCTTTAGAAAGTGACCTTTAGTGACTCCGCCATTCATGTTTGTAGCTCCTTCCTGGTTCACTGTAAATGACCAAGAGGTCTTTCACACAGACAACTTTATTTTACACATATTCACGAATTGATTACAAACTGAAACTTCACAGCTCTAAATGAATGTACCATTTAAGTAAATCATTCAGTTGAATTTTTTTCAGACATTAGAAAGAAAGTGAAACATAAATACAGTGAGCTCTTTTTTGGAGTGAGTCCAAAACTTGTGCGGATGGCCAAGATATAAAACTTAATTTTGAAAAAAAAGTACCAGTTCCTGCAAAGCAATTGACCCTTTGCTAAGCCCCGCCTTCAAACGCAAACAGGCCAATCAGGGCATATCATCTGCCAGCTCTGATTAGGGTCTGACAACTACAGGGCTGTGCTCCATTGAAACTTATTAAATCTTTTCAGATTTTCTTCATTTTCAGTCAGGTTCTGTGGATTTCAAGCTCATCGAGGTTAAATGATGTGTTTGGGGCACTTTTAAAAGTGATGCTCATCCTTTGGCGAGGTTGAGGGAGATATATGTTCTTTAGCTTTCCAAAATCCAATGCTGAAAAGTGTAATGTTATGCTCTGGGCAAAACTGTTCGGGGATCCTCATTCCCCGTTGAACCTCTGACAGTTGGACAAGTACAGCTAATGTTGCATCTGCTTCGGTAACCCTAAAATAAACGCTTAGGCCATGTTACGTTGTTATTAGTAGATATCAGCCGGTTAATTTTACTTACTTATAGCCAGCTCAGCTAAAGTCCATGGTTAAAATTTGGAAATAGTAGCTCTCAATGGTTTGCAACGCTGGAAACTCGAACTGGAACCCAACAAAAACCCCAACTTCAATAAAACTTTAATTAACTTTTCCGTTGATCGACAGAGAGACGTGTCCTTTCCCTGTCCTAAATGGATCCTAAATCATTGTGAGATTCCTTCTTTGTTGTATGAATGAAGTGAAACACAAGTTGAAGCTGCTACACTGTGATCTGGAGGCTTTAGCATGTATCTTTATATTCATAACTCCAACCTGTTTTCACTGCTCAGTCATTTTCACGTCCTGTATTTATCATTCAAAGGCTTATTGCAGACCTTCTGTCTGCTTCTGTCTGAAATCGCTTTTTCGTTTTTCCAAAAAATCAGACAGTATTTCTCCAGGGAGTGACGTTAGTGACAGCATGAGCTCCATGCTACCTCTGAAAGCTTGACAGACGCAGCAGCAGTAACGAAGGGGGACGTGGCTTAGGGTGCCAAGGGTCAGTGGGCCTTTTTTGATGTGTGAGTGGATGGTCACGGACTCATCAAATTAATTTAGCTCCCAGCTGAGCTTCCACCGAGTTTTGCTGTAGGCTACTTAACATGTACCCTTACTTTCCATCTGACAAGATTGTTACAGAAACCTCAGCATTGAATTTACAACAGTGGTTTTGCACTCGGAAACTGTAGGGGTGTCAAAAATCACTAAAAATACCAATTATTACATAATGTTGCTTTAACTCATTTTGCAAAGGCAAAACATAGCACAAGTAATTTTTTTTTTGCAAAAGTACTACAATTTTGGGGAATTTTCTCTTTTCCACCTTTTGTAATATGATGAGCTTTTTATAATACTATATTTAAAATTGTGCAATATTTTTTTTTTTTTTTTTTTGTATTTACAACCCAACCTGATCAATCTCAGAATAACAAAAGGTTGCTGTCTAATGTCCAGTTTGCTCTGTGTATCACTCCTGTAAGAAAGAGCAAATATTCACACTTTTAAAACGGAGCAAAGTAGATGGCAGCTCTGATGTTTTTGCCCCCCACGACCATCAGTAAATGGCCTCAGTCATTGTCAGAAGTCAGCCAGTCAAGCGCAACGCATGGTGGTCACACTGACACAGATGTTGACCAAGCTCATTAAGTGAATGGGCCTATAATTGATTTCAGTCAATACCTTATCCTCAGTGAGGGTGTGCATCGACCGATTGAAAGCAGGCTCCAGGAAAGCGGAGTTAACAGCCTAAGTAAATGCATTGTGTGGGGTTTCAGATAATGCCAGTCTTTGCAAATGCTTATGGGGATTAGTTTGACTTGAATTTGGCTATTTAGAGAGCTAACCTTTCTCAGCAGAAGGTTACCTTCTAGACAAAAATGACTGATTAAATTTAAGGCTGTAGCTGCTTGAGCCTTTTACTTGTACCAGGTTACTTAATGTCTGTTGGTCGCCCTGCCCCCGTATTTCTATACACCAACATTTATATATGCAGTATATAT
>JAPZDX010000012.1:30884294-30894988 GCA_029783625.1 Naso annulatus | reverse complement strand
ATAAAAGCAGGTAATTTTCTTTAAATAAGACAGCACACAAATATCCACAACAAAGTTTGCCATTTAATACTGCAAAACAGGCTTCACTTATTTAGGGGTTAATGTAGCGTATTCTGGCCCGTGTGCGGGACGCCTTTAACGTCAGTGGTCATAGCTGAATCTATCTTTAGCTGCCTGGATTACTCTGTCAAAATGAACTCCCCCCCTAAATTCTTTTATTTGTTTTAGTGTATACCCATCTTATTTTCCCTAAACATTTTTTTCACAGGATTGAATTACCATGATTTCAGAATTCATCTGGAACAAAAAAATGCCAAGGATACGCGGGCAATTCTTACAGAGACCCAAAGAGCTTGGGGGTATGGCTCTTCCAAATGTCAGATTTTATTATTGGGCAGCTAGCATTAGAAAAATACATTCCTGGCTTCAATTTCATACCTACCATTCCCCTTCTGTGTGCCTTAAAATGGAAGCTGCTTCCTGTAGGCCAGTCTCACTTACAGCTTTAGCCCACTGTCTCCTGCCGACACAAAAAATGTAATTATAAACTCACCCTTGAGAATCTTGAACCAGTTCCAACATTGGTTTGGTCTCCAAAAATATTCTACACCCCAATAACCACTAACTTTGCTTTACCTCCATTTCTAGCAGATAGTGCATTCAGTGTTTGGTCCAACCAAGGTATCAAAATATTTAAAGATCTAAACATTAACTATATTTTCACATCTTTTTAATAGTTAGCTGAAAAATGCTAAACATTTCTTCAGATACCTACAGATTCCTTGTTTTACTAGTAGTAAAATGTCTCAGTTCCCTGTTAGCCCTATTGACC
This sequence comes from Naso annulatus, assembly GCA_029783625.1. NCBI lineage: Eukaryota > Metazoa > Chordata > Actinopteri > Acanthuriformes > Acanthuridae > Naso > Naso annulatus. The sequence continues at coordinate 30,894,156 of JAPZDX010000012.1, read as the reverse complement.
AACCACTGGACACATTCCTCAAGTCAGCACCGGCTCGGAAAGGAATGATGTTGTACATTTATGCACAGATACACTCCTTGCATCTAACTTTCTTAAACTGTATTAAAACACCTGAGAAATTTATCTGGGAGAAGAGATCTCGGATGACCTGTGGGATAATATTTTTAATAATGTACATAAATCGTCTGTTTTTGCAAAAAATGGATTAATCCAGTGTAAAACTGTACACCATATCCACTTTACAATGGTTAGGCTCTAAAAAATCTGTAAGGATTTTGACCCAATTTGTGATAGATATCACCAAGCGCCCGTGAGTCACGTGCACATGTTCTGGTCCTGTCCAACTTTACAGTCGGAATGGGGAGAAATTTCAAACTCATTGCCAAAGATTACTGGGAAACTGATCAAGCCTAATGCCATCAGAGTGTTGTTTGGGATGGCAGCACCCAAACTTGGGCTCTCCAGTTTAGAAGTCAGCTTTGTGGCTTTTGCTACATTAATAGCGTATGCTCTGTATTGCTGAGGAGGAAATCATGAGCACCCCCTTCACATACTTTATGGATAAGGGAAGTTCTAATTTTTGTCAGGCTGGAGAGAATCAGATATGTGCTGAGGGACTCGTTAGGGAAGTTTTACAAGATGCGGAATACCTTCCTCAACTATGTGCAAGGACTACAATTCCCAGAGACCCCTGACCTGCTGTTTTAATAGTACTGCAGTGTAACTGACAGCAGACCAACCAACAACCCTTGTGTAGCTTGTATCTTTGTTTTTATTTATTGATTTATTTTTTAATTTTTTAATTCCGTTTACCGGAATGTAACGTGTGTCTTGTATTGGTCTTTGACAGTTTTTGCTGTACCCCTTCATACCACAACTACATTAACTAACTGTTGTTACATTGTCTGTCTGTCTAAATGATTTAACTGAAAAATGTAATAAACAAATTTTGGAAAAGTAAAGATAAAATGGGTTATCTCAAGATATTGTAAACGACTACTTTAGAAAAATCCCGTGGTCCTATTATTAGACTAACCTATCAATAGATGACATACACAATAATCATATTAGTATATGCCATTGTAAATGTACATATCTGTCTCTCACGTTTTAGAAATATTCTGTAAAATGTTTTCTATTAAATGGGGGAATCTTCATTTAGTTTTTGTGAAAAGGTGATGAATTACATAACCATGTTGGTAAGTTACTTTCAGTATTAACACTCTAAAGTTAGGTTCATGAAATAACATTATAGAGGTGACATTACCCACATGCAAATAATCTTGGATGTGAAGACCAAGCTTCATTTTGAAACCAGACTTTTGGCTATAAGTGACACTTTTTTAACAACCAGCTTAAAACCATCCAACTAAACGCATTGCGACATGCTGAGTAAGTTACTGCGTGTGCGTGTGTGTGTGTGTGTAGGTGAGGGGGGGCATATATTTGCATTTGCATATTTGCAAGTGGTTTATGTGCAGCTGTCAGTCTCTTGAATGCTTAAATGTCAGCCATCTCTGTTTGGACTTCTCCTAGAGCAATACCTCTTTACTGTGGCCAGGTAAACAGATAAATATGTATTGGTTGACATTTGGAAGATCAGCATGCTGACACTTCAGCTTGATATTGTAATTTCCTTCTTTCGCTCCAAACTTTTTTTTTTTTGCAGCCAAACCTTTCCACAAAGTAGCATAAAGGTGCCTTTGTGTCAGTGGCTGAGATAGCTCCACATGTAAATGATGCATCAGTGCTCAGGATATGAGATATTGCTTACCCGTCTGTAGAATAAAGTTTCAAGGTTCTGCTGAAAACACAAAATCTTCCATATGGATGCAAGACAGAGCTTTCTGGGGCAGCTGTTTTAAAATTATTATGTTGATAATATTCTGTCATCACAAGTGATTTAGCAGTAACATGTCAGTCAGGAAAAGTTTCCATGTAACACACACACACACACACACACACTTCTGCCTTATGGCAGATTCCATATGGCTTGAGATGGCTCATATCAGGTGATCAAACCTTTGAGAATACAACTGATACTTAAAAAATAGTTGCATTCAGAAACTGGAATATGCAAATAGAATAATACAAGGTCCGCACAGTTTAATCATATAAGAGAAGGTTTAAAAGCCATTTAGACTTAATTTATTTTTTCCAGTTGTTAAGGCATTGTTTAGACCAAATAGGCAATATTCATTGAAGTAACAAATGTTTTTATTTGAATTATATAGAGACTGTAAATACCTTTTCGATTCTGACAGTTGAATACTGCTGGAAATGATTCAAAGCATGACCCTGGTTGTTACATTAATTGTAGTTTAACTGACCTGAAATCAGCGATGTGGTTTTCTTAGCTCATTTGAACCCAGAAGCCAAAATTCTTTTTGCTAATAAAACTAAGGCAGATAAAGGTGCAGACGTATATCCAGATTTCACACACAATTCAGTTGCAGCCTTCTTTACAATAACTTAGAGCACTAACTATTTATTTAACATTCGCTTGGCTGCTGAAACTTCATGTTTCTCCTCAATCATGTAGAATTCATGAAATGTTAACGCTGAATGAAAGCAACTTGGATGAGAAGTCGATCATCATCATCCAAAATGCACATCCTTCAGCCTTTTCTCTTTCTATTCCTCATTGTCTATTTGTCCTTGTCTTTTTGAAGAATTTTCAGTGCACATTCTTTACATTCTTTTTTGTTCCGTTTTTTGTTTCTACTCCCTGTGCTGTTCGGTTTCATTTCCTCCCTTTCTTTCCAGCTAGTACCTCTCAGCAGTGCTGCAGTGGGCAGTGGTGAAGAGGAGTGATCTTGTGCTTTCTGCAAGAGCTCCACATGAATGATGTATGATTTACAAGCATTGTCATTTAGTAATTGTAGCCTATCCCTTGAATAGCATGTTGAAGTAGGTACCTGCTGCGCTGTGCTGCTGTTTTAAACAGTAATGCTCTGGTTAATATGCCGAGCACAGCATTGCCGGGCAGCACAGCGCACGTCTTTAGCTACAGTGTGTCACTCATCCTGTGTGTGTATGCACACCCCTGTGTCTTGTACATTCTTATTCTACTGCTGTGTGCTTTGCATTGAAAGTCAAACATGAATGAAATCGCGCACTGGTATTCTCAGGCAGTAGGTGCTGTGGTTGATTCTGTACTTTTAAGTCAAGTCCAAGGTCAACTAATGGAAAAAACAACTTACACACATGGTTAGGCCTTTGTTTAGCTAGCAGAAAATATATATTTTTTTAACTTTATTCAGTCTCTTTTAGGAGCAAATACATACAGTATGTACAACAGGCTTTATACTTTTTTTCTATTCCTCTTGGCTTCCACTAAGTGATTTTTAGTATCCTTGGGTCCTTGTAAACACGCCACAAAAAGTACAAATTACAATTGTATAGTATTAATCAATGTAACACAATAGTTTACCTACACACATGCAAGAATAACCCATACCTTAAAAAAAAAAAAAAATGCAGTCACCAGAAGAGAGCTGTTTCAATACAATCTGTGAAAGTACGTTTACAATTTGTTTGACTGACTTCTTAAAGCAAACTTTTCACTCCTTTATGTTGTTTGGAAGCTTGTTTCAGGCAGAGGAATCTCTGAACAGACAGTTTTCGGGCTGATGTGTTTTGCACATCAACAGCATGTTGATGCAAGTTCTCCATGGTACGTAATACAAAAAGCAAACCTGCCAGCACTCCTGATCTATAGTTTCCCTGTTTTCAAACCTTTCTCCTGCTGTGCATCTGATTGGTAATTTCTCTCACTAAACTCCCAATTTTGTAGTGATACAACTCAAATGGGTGCTTCACACTTTGTCAGACTGTATATAAACAGCACACTATAGACTGAATATATAAAAGCCACCAAGCTGTAACCAGACTCCTGGGTTTTAGTATTTGCAAATCTAGGTTGCCTTCTTGAGGTTGCATACAGTGCGAGTTAAGATTAGCTTTAGCTAGTGGGTTTACAAGCAAGCTATGCTGCTTCAAAACAATAAACTCCTCCAAAGCATTGCTTCTCATAGATGGAATCTTTAGCCTGAATAATCTGGAAGTTGGCTAATGTTGGCAAACAGGATTTAAAGTGCAAAGCTCATAATGTCTAAACATTATCAGCTGGTGCTGACTGAAGCAGTTGTTTATCTTAAGGACGGGGCATTAAAGCAGCTGTCAGTCGCAGCTTCAATATACCTTCCTGAACTCCGTCATTCACCAGGAATATAATCATCACGTCCAAATGAGCGCAAAACAAAATCACTGTCCAGTGAAGTCCAGTCTCTTCCTATGCCACACACAGGCACAGATACTTGCAAGCTAACCGTGTGCTTTTGCTTTTGTTTTTTTAATCTCTTACGAAATGTAAGCTTAAAGCCAGTAGCGGACATAGATATGGACGACACTGGCAGCTGCCCAGGGCGGCATTTTGACATGAAAAACTTTTGTTTTTATCACTCATTTGCACGTCACTACAGTGTTATCATGTATTGTGGGTCGAGGTGGGCATCCTTATTCTCCTCTGTGAACTCGGCAGGCAGCTGATCAGCAGGTCCGATCGAGTTTGCCTTTCTGTTTTTTTCTTTTCGTCTGGTGCGTCATGTCATCCAGGAGCAGCACCAGGATTTCGTATCTGGATGGACATGACAATTACATAAGTTAACACTGACGGACATTTCAATTATTCCTGCCTGACTTGTGTCTCCATAATACCTTGAAAGCCTAGACTGTTTCTGTTGAGACAAGCTTATAAATAGAGAGTGCAGTACGCCTCCCTCTCATTATAGTCAATCTAGCTCACCCAGCAGACCTCTCTCTTTCCCCCTGCAATTGATTTAAACAAATAATAATCCAGCCATATCATCCAACATACGGAGATCACTCTGTAACTGTGGGTCTCACATCACAAAATGCCTCCAAAGAGAACTTTTTTTTTTACAGGGTTGTAAAACAATTGGTGGTTTAGTCTTGACCTGCGTGTGTGTGTGTGCTTGTGTGTGAAACAATAGATAGATAGATAGATAGATAGATAAGGGGCACTGAAGGGGGCGTTAACAGCTAGGACTGCCACTGCTCAAAGCCTTACCCTGCACAAACACAGTAATTCATCATGAGGAAATACAGTGAAATATAATGTATGATTAACGGAAAAAACACCAACTTCCAACTCTGCAGCCATACAAACTAACTATGACCTGACCCTGAAACAATATACAGCAAGGCTGGGTTATAGACCAGACATACGGAAGTGCTGTTGCCATCAACAAGCTATGTTATGTCAATGTGCCCATTGACAGAATTGAACATATGTTTGCCATCAATCAGTGTAGATAGGAAGGATAATACAGCACCTGGCAACTAAACAGTCCACACATTATCCCTTGTAAACACACAAATGGTTGCTTGCACACATTTTTTTCTCTTAAGTACATATTAAACAAACAAAATAAAACTTACTTATTGTACATTAGAGGCTCTTGCCGTTGGTTTATTTTGTTCCTTTAGATATGGCCAGACTGGCTGTTTCCCTGTTTGCTGTTTTTGTGCCAAGCTAAGCCAATTAGTCACTGGCAATTTACCAGAATTTACCAGTAGTTTTATATTAAGCGGAAAGATATCAGAGTGGTATCAGTCTTGTCATCTAGCTCTTGGCAAGAAGGCATATTTCCTGAAATATCAAACCTTCCCTGCAACCTGTTCGGATCCACTGGATCAATGATGATTCGCCTGGGATATTTCAGAGTGGTTAAGTCCTGCTACAAAACAAATTCTAACATCTCTAACAGCCGTGGACTGCTGTGTGGCACCATTTCCTTGTGTGTAACTTTAACTCTTTTTTACTTATCTGCACATACAGACTTACGAACACCTTTATATTTGGGCCACAAAATATTAAATAAATAATTTTAAAACTGGGCAAAATCTGCTTGTAAATGCCGTAATGTTGCTAAAAAAAAAATAATTATTTAATTAATTAAAAAAATCTGATGACTGGACCATTTTTTATCAAATTCACTTTTGCAGCTTTGTGTACTTGTACTTGTAGCGAACATTAGGACAATCTTAACTTTTTGTTGTTTTGCACTTCAGTTTTTCATCCCTCCGTCTTTTCCCTTGACTTTTTTGTTTGTGCTTTCTTGTTTGTTTGTTATTTTAGCAATTTATGAAGGCAAATATCGTTGTGGAATATAAACTGAACAACACTGAATTCACTTTCCATAATGTAGCATTCTACTGATGTCATGATGGTTAGATCCTTGCTGTAATTCCAAATACCTAAGTAGGTACTGACACTCCTATTACTGTTACAACGATAGAACACAAACTCAGATCTGTCAGTCACCTGTTTTACACATTCATCCAGTCCACCATAAATATGAAATCAGCAGCTATTTACTTGCATAAAATCAGAGGGTGACCACACTAATGTTTGGTATAATGTATTTTAATGATTTAGTAAAGTGTCACAGCAAACCTGTATTCCTGTCTAAGGCCACCTCTCACGTCCTCCACCTCGCCCCCCCCCCCCAGGAGCAGGTGAGACTGTTATCAGGGTTAGCTGGCCGAGCTGCTTAGCTATCCATTCTGTTTGACTGCCTCTTGCCAAGGCTCATTTTTATCTCCACCCCTTCTCAAGCCTCCCACAAGTGATGAACGAGGAGTGAAGGATGAAAAAACGGAGGGGGAAGGGACGAGTGTGTGTGTGTGTGCCGCCTCAGAACTTCCTCTGCCAGCTTTTACCCACCTGCCTAGATAAGAGAGGCACTGTAAATTAACACGCGATAGGTGGGCTGAGAGCACAGGCTGTGTGTGTGTGTGTGTGTGTGTGTGTGTGTGTATGTGTGGATTTTGCAGGGGGGCTGGTGGGTAGGTGGTGTGGGGGGTTGGTTGAGCACTCATTCACAGGCATACACGCACAAACTTCCCCTCTTTGCTTTGCCGCAGATATCACAGATAAAGATGTGTCATTGATGAATGGGATTTTATTTCCCATCAACCTTTGCTGCATGAGACATGGAAAGCTCATCGCGGCCCCTAAATCAACAGATGAATAATGATAACACTGAGGAGCAGTTTTCATTTCTCGCACTATTTGTCCCTAACGCAGTGTATGTAACTGTTTGTTCCATCAGTGGCTGTACTGTTTTGTTTTTGTTTTTGTTTTGTTTTGTTTTTTAACTCATTGCAGCTCTAAACACGTTGGCCCTCATTTATCAAACTTGAGCACATGCTACAATCAAATCTCACATCAAGTCTCAGGTTGTGTACACAAGTTTTGGTCATTGTGGTCTTGCGCAGCACAGGAAGATCTTCCCAAGTTGCAATACTTTTTACTTAACTAAGCCTCTGAGCCAGTGCTCTAAGCGGGCTGGTACACACCAGCACCCAGCATCCCCACTTCTAAATTCTACCCCCTGGTGTACCAGAACTTTTTACAGCATACCAGAACGTCTCACTGGCTCCCAGTACCCTTAACTGTCCTCTCCATATCACAGAGTCTCTTGGCGATTCATTAGGGTGCATTACTTGACGCTCACTTGTTTGTTCTTGCATAATGGGGACATCTCATTGACGCTACGTAAATGCTACAAACACCAGGATTAAGGCCGCGCTTCGGAATGGCTCCGCTGCACTTTTGCTTCATGCTCCGCCATCCGTCAACACCCACCGGCTGCGTTTCAGAGCGAGTCACAACAATCTTGGATGAACAGGGAAAAGCAAAGGATTAAAAAATAGATGATAACACTGGTGTGGGAACACAAACCGTAACGGATTGTGATGATGACACGGCCTTGTTCGTTTAATAAATAATTTTTGTAAAAATCAGCATGATCTTCTCGTATCTTTTATTCACTCTAAAAATTCAGAACTTAGACTATTACTTGATGATTTTCCGATACTTACCAACCAATTCACATGCCAACGGGAAAATAAGGGGAGTACCGAAAGTTTTTTTTTTTTTCCACTTAAAGCACTGCTCCAAGCTTGTCATTGAGGCACGAGCAGACAACACATATTGATCACTTAAAAGTATGTAGGCCTAGTATATGGCAAAATGTAATTAATATTGTGACATTTCCAAAGCCGTCTTGCCTATCTTCCATGAGACCACCGTCCCCCCATTGTTTTTTTTGTTTGTGTATTTTGTTTTGTTTTGTTTTTGTTTTTTTGGTGTTGGAGATGCGTATTATTAAAAGAGAGATAGGTATTCAATCAAAGAAAACAAATTGCCAACAGGATAATCAAAAGTTAATTAAGACTTGAAAAAAATAAAATACAGTTTAGTTGTTAAGCCTTGAAATACTCAAATTTTACTTGTCAGGTAAATGCGTCAAATAATAAATTTTATATTTTGCACATCATTTATACTTGGTAAGATTTTGAGTTTTTGCAGTGTATTAAGACCTAGCACCTGGTACTTAAAGTATATTCTCTATTCTATTTCACTGAAGCGCTCCTTGCCATTGACTCCAAAAAAGCAACTGGAGAAGATAATCCAAACCCATTTTTTTCTCCAGTTCTCTGCCATGATGACTTCAGAATATATAACACATATTTTTAATTTAACCATTTTATCAGGTATAATTCCCAAAGTATGGAAGGTTGCCCGTGTTACTGCACTACATGGGAGGAGATAACAGTGATCTCAATAACTATCGCCCTATTTCTAAGTTGTCCTGTCTGGGAAAAATTCTTGAAACATTAGTTAATAATCAAATGAAGACTTTTTTAAAACACATATTCTGTGTTAACCCCTCTCCAGTCTGGGTTCAGAGCTAACCATAGTGCCATCTCGGCAACATGTCTAGTTTTAAATGATGTTGTGACTGCAGTAGATGAAAAGAAGCATTGTGCTGCTTTATTCATTGATTCGTCTAAAGCCTTTGATTCTGTTGATCACTCCTTGCTCTTGCAAAGGCTTTTAAATATTGGATGTGACCCAACTGCCTATAGATGGTTCCAAAATTACCTATCTCATAGACAGCAATGTGCGAAAGCAGGTAATGTTCAATCAGCTTTTTTACCGCTAATGAAAGGTGTCCCTCAGGGTTCAATTTTGGGACCAGTCCTTTTTACAATTTGTATCAATGATACTGTCTAGTCTTTAAACAACTGCAATGGCCATTTGTACGCAGATGAGATGATTTTATATTGCTGGGCTGACTCCATACAGTTTGCTGCTGACAATCTGCAACTTTCTTTTAATGCTCTTCAAGAGGCGCTCATTGAGCGCAAATTTGTGTTAAATGGTGACAAAACAAAATACGTTATTTACAAAAGCTAAGGGAATCAATTATGATAATATTCAGATCAGCACTTTACACGGTTTAGCAATTCAAAGAGTCTCACATTATAAGTATTTGGGCATCTGGATCGATGATAATGTCACTTTTAAAAATCATGTTGACATCTTGGTAAAAGAAAATGCAGACAAAACTTGGCTATCTCTACATAAATGGAACCTGCTTTCCCATGTACAGTAGAAAAAGAATTGTTGAAGCTGTACTACTTTCTGTCCTCGATTACACTGATGTAATATATAGGCATGCTGCTGTTACAACCCTTAAGCCCTTAGACGCTGTGTACACTCTGCTCTCACTCTGCTCTTAGGTTTACTATTGGCGATAAGTACAATACCCATCATTGTACTCTGTATGAAAAAGTTGGTTGGCCTTCTCTCTCTGTAAGATGAGATCAGCACTGGTATATGTTAATTTATAAAGCACTCCTAAAGAAATTACCAAATTGCAATACTTCACTAATAGACCTCAGTGTCGGTGCTCATCAAACCGCTCACATGACAGGATTATATTGCATGTTCTACAGGTAAACTCAGAACTTGGAAAGGCTGCTT
>JAPZDX010000012.1:30735500-30746581 GCA_029783625.1 Naso annulatus | reverse complement strand
CACACATGTACACACATATACATCTGCTTGTCCATCCCCAATTGAGCGAGAGCTAGGAGACAGTACGACCTCCTGCCCCCATTTGACACCAACCCACCCATCCTACTGAAAGCCCCCATCCACCACTACACACACACACACACACAAACCTCGCCCAACATTCACACCCAAGTCTTCACATGGCACTTGGCAGGGGGGGGCCTGCCACCAGCAGGATTTGATGCAAAAAACGGCACACCTCTCCTTCTCTCTCTCCCGATCCACACACTCAACTCTGTCATGACCTTTTTGCATATATTTGCTGTGTGCTCTAATAAGAAGGAACTGGCCTTTTTAGATCTAAAGGGCAAACAAAACCACAAAGCAGGTGGCTTAAAGTTTTTTGTTTTTGTTTTGTTTTGTTTTTTATGCCAGGCATCAACACTACTCTGTGATTTAAAACCCCCTAAAACAGAGACCTTTGGAAATGATGCTGACCCCTTTTCAGTTTGAAAACTCCCACCTGGAGTACAATGCAACGGTGACTTTTGGAAACAGTGATGCACCCACGGGAAACCTCTGGTCTGACTTTTCGCCATTGCTGTTCGTCCTCCATACTCTTCTCTGCAAGCAAGCAAGCAAGCAACCTTCTGCTTCCTGCTCACGCCTGCACCAGCATGTCACGTGTACATTAATGGTCATCTAATGTGCAGTTTCTGTTGTTTGAGTGTGGAGGGAGATTTATTCTAAAATTAAGCATAACTTCTCATCTTGCTTATTGTTTGAATTTTAAAAAAGCTGTTAAAACAGAAATATACAAGTGTGGATGAAACCTAGTAAGGCACCTTTTTTTGATAATCGGTTAAAAAATGCCAATTTCTGAATTGGGTTCGTTCATACAGAGTCTATATTGTCTTTGTTTTTCTCATGACACAACACTGCAGAGACACAATTTATTAAGTGTTAGGTTACTTATTATTGCTTTACAGCGTACCAAACAGAACTGTTTATTTGTCTCTCACTAGTTCGTGGAACTAAGCTCATTTTTAGTTGAGTGTTACGGTGCAATGTCCAAAATTGTCAATACCACAACAGTTTGCAATTCATATGAATCCGCAAAAAGTTTAAGATTATAAAACCAGCATCTTCTCTGGGCTCCGTCTAACCTATCCCATGAGAGGATCACAACACACTGCTTTTAAACTTTATTTAACTACGTTACCTCATTCAGCAGTATGAAAACACTGAATCGCATCATTTTTCAGGCCGACTTCCTCAGTCCTTGCCATGGTTGAAAAGCACCACCGATGTTTACTCTGACTTTACTACCTGTGCTATCCAACTTCCTTTTGTTTGAAGCCTTCTCCAGTTTGGTCTTTCTCCTTCTGTGTTGTTTAGCAGTTGAAACAATTGTGGGTACAGCTGGTAATGTGTCTCCATTCTCTCTGTTATTCCCCGTATGACTGGCTTGCTCAGCTGTAGCTCTTTGCCTCACACATGATGAACGCACAGGGATTTTTTTGTCTTTTCTTTCTCAGAGCATTTGATATTTTGATTGCCATCACGCTTTTAAGAGGTTTTTTGTTAGTTAGTTAGTTTGTTTTTCCAAGTATAAGAATAAGCTTCTAAACAGAATGTCCAACTCCAACCTTGAGTATTCCTACAGCTTACAGGACCTGTCTTAAAAAGTTGTGTCATTCCAGTATAGAAACCAAACTGTTCGATGATATACAGGTTAGTTAATTGTTTAAAAATTGGCAAATTCGTGCAGGAGTAAGCTGCTTTGGGCTTTTAATTAATCACATATGGAAGGATAACAGACAGAACGGGGCACCCCTGGTAGCTCAGTTGGCAGAGTAAGCGCCCCATGTACAGAGACTGTGTCCTCATTGCAACGGCCACGGGTTCGATTCCAACCTGTGGTCCTGTATGTCATTCACTCTCTCTACTTCATTTCCTGTCCAATTCTTCGTCTGTTCTATCGACAAAGGAACAACAAGCCCAAAATATATCCTGAAAAACAGAAAAACCTCACAATACCCAGTTAAAGGAAAGGCAACCACTCATTAGGAATGTGCTAAAGTCAAAAAAAAGGGCCCCCTCATCAGCTGCACAAAATTTCAAAGCGATAACCGAACCTGAATAAGATCAGGGTTTGAAAAGCAGCACTGGAAATGTGCACAGGCAGATTATATCTGAGTGCAAGAGTACATCAAATCTGGATGCACTGCAGAAAGATGTTTTTGAGTGTCATACTTTTTGAGGGGGAGCCTTAAAAATGTATAAATATTTGTTAAATTCAGCGTGTCCACAAATAACACGACCATGTGCCAGATTAGATGCAGGATAAAAAAAAAACGCCAATTAAGTGCCTGTGAGTGAAAGGGGCAAATAAGACAAGTACATTTACACCCCCCCACCCACCACCACCCCCCCACCACCACACACACACACACAGAAGCAGCATCAGAGGCAGAAAGAGGCAGAGTCCCAGGTTGCTTGTAATCCCCATGTACCCCCCATGGTGAGGCCCCTCCTCAGCTCCAACATTCCTGGCTCTCAGCAGCACAAAAGCTCCTGAGCGGCCCCACAAAAGAGGGCCTCTGACCCACCAAATCAGTTGGCTTTTTGGGGATTTGTGTGTGTGTGTGTGTGTGTGTGTGTGTGTGTGTGTGTGTATTTGCTTTCGAAATTTAAAGGCTCCTACACACGCCGAACTAACAACAAAGAACTTGCTGCGACAAAGATCGGCTGCTGCGTCGGGTTTTGTCCGCCGCTGTCGGGGCAAAAAGTAGCACTGTTCACACCGCAAAGACAACAGCTGGCGACCAACAGGCTCGTCTCTCTCCTCATTTTTTGAACCCACTCTTGCTAATAAAGCTGCTTCTAACGGATAATATGTTTGATAAAAAGCTACAAATGGCACTAGTGAAGAGGCAAAGGAGCAAAATAAGGAGGAGCCGCGCCAAATGTGTGTAATCATGGAAACTTCAGCGACAGGCTCGGGGAGCTTTGCCTCTCTGTCTCGGTGTCTGTCTTTGTGCGCTGCTCCGCTTCAGGAACAGCCAATCAGAGTGATTTCTCCTACTAAAGAGTTGCTGCCGATTCTACATGTTGAATCGGCCAGAAAACTTCAGACAAGCACGGAGCAGTTCCGAAGCTGCTGTTCACACCACACCGAACAGAAACGTCGACTCCCTCTGACAGCAGTGAGTCCCGACTGTCGGTCTGGTGTGAAGAAGCCTTAATTAAAGGGCTTTTCACACCACCGCATGGCAACTTCCCTGAAAACCGCTTCGCTGCTGAAGGATTCCCCCGGAAAGCCAGGCGTTTTTAAAAGCGGCTGCTACCGCTGTGACCCGAAGCCGTAATGACAGGGAGGTGCTATGGTGAAGGACTTGGCGCTGGGACAGCAGTGCACACAAAGCACAAATTACCAATGATTTCTGCCTATTTGGGTTATTTAACTGTTATCCATTTGGTAGAAATTTTGTGCTATATACAGATTTTCTTTTGGTTTCTTGTACGACAATAGAGCTGTGTTGTACAGCTCAGACAACAACACTGTGAGCTCCGCCATGTTTGCTTTCAGATCCACGATGCCTGCTATCCAGGCTGTGCTGCGATGCTGCATTCAGCGTTGTTTAAACAGATCGAGTAAAAAAAAACAACAAAACTTTCATCCTGCTGCTTTTCTAGCGATGAGAACGACAAGAACACATGGCTGCTGTTGAAAAAGTATGTTTAAACCAATAAAGAGCAAGTTTTGTCTTCAGTGAGTGGGTGCTAAGGTTAGCTTGCACCCACTCACTAAAGACCGGAGGTCCACTTTGTGTGCGCTCACGTGGGCAGCAACTGCTTCTTGGTCCTTCCGCTGTGGTTGAAACCGCTGCCCCTCCGCCGCCCTTCCCTCATTGAAATGACTGGAGGCGGTGAGTTACTGCGTGGCGGTGTGAAAAGACCTTAAGGCTGAGGAGTTTTTGAACTGGCTGGATTATGTCAGGAACAGAACTGAAAACTGTCAAGTACTGAAACTTGGCATTGAATGTTTGGTTAGATTCTAGTTGTGTTCATTTATCTGAAACTGCTTGGTTTTTCTTGTGTTCTGCATCTCACTTGTTTATTGTTTATCTGTTTGAATGAAAAAATATAAATATATTGCCAAAAATAAAGTTTATTTTTTTGGATTGAAATTAGTGCTGTCAAAGTTAATGCAAATTTTTTAATGCCGTTAAGTTTTTAACGCGCACATTCTTTAGGACTCTAGGAACACCCCGTAATTTGGGAAGTCAGGAAACGATGCAGCCACCATCATACATACCAGATACACAACTTAGGACAAGAAAGCTAAAGTGAAGGAGTAAGTATGTATTCTAGACAGTATTTGTTATAGTCTGTAATATACTTTTTTATGATATATTGTTTTATACATATCATTTTACGAAAAAGAAGCTTCTATTCTGTTATTGATTAGGGGGCTACACATCACTGCCCAAAGTCGGAAAAAAATCCTGAAGACATCAAGATAAGAAGATGATTAGAAAATACAGACAAAGGGACCACACTTTCATGAGTCCATACAATGTTCTTCTTTAGTAAATTTCTAACTTTAACTGAGTACAGTCACTTAAAGTCTTTCATAGAGTTAATCAAATAAGAGCAGATTGTTCATTCCCCAGTTGCTTCTTTCTCCCAAAGAAAGAGAAGCAATGGCCGGTGAACTATTTTATTTGCTGATAACTTAAGATCTACAGTATTCATCCTTAAGTTACATGAGTGAAGGAACCCAGCCTCGTCTCATTCCCGGGTTGTCACGCTTTGATATGCCTTTTGCAGCCAATGTAAGCCTCTCTGCGTCAACATTCAAATCAACTGTTCCAGATGTTGTAGAAGGAGCGAAACAGGAGTCTTGCCCGAGACGACAGGGTTCCAGACCCATGTAACCAAAAGTGAAATCAAAAGTGTGGAACCAACGATCCTTTCCTCAACCTAACCTACTAATTTGTTGTTGCAACCGAAAACAAACTTAGACTCACAAAGCTGACCACATGTTATCATGATGGTGCTGCTCTAGTGGCAGCTTGTGACAGCAGCACTTGCTCACTGTTGGGCTTTTTTTCTCTTAGTCTTGTTAATATCTTTAAATATCTTTTTAACATATATCTCTACTTGACCAAACCTGCACTATGTAGACTAGGTTGAGTTTGCTGTGGCCTTTCCTCTTGTTTTGCACTGTTTATGATCATGTTTGAGGACCCCATGCTGCAGTCATGGCCCTATTGTTTACAGTAGGGATCAGCTGTTAGCACTCCATAACACAGCAGCACTGCCCAAGGACAGACCCTGTGTTCCTGATGTGAACTGAGGAGGAGGAGACTGCGGAGCCGTGTCAGAGCTGAACGCAAGGAGGAGACAATCCAGGCTCGTCCTCCCATCCGTCATCATGGGAAATATAAGATTTCTTCACAATAGAATGAGAGAGTTTGCAGAGGTGGCCTGACACCAGAGGGAATACTGGGAGTGCAGCACCATGGAGTTTACAGAAAAATGGCTGACCACGCTTACTCCAGACAGGACATGGGTGGTCAGGAAAGTGGAGAGCAGCATCTTACTGATGCACCTGTCCACTCTCTGTCACTCTGTACACAATTTCCCTATTGTGGGACTAATGAAGGATTACTTTATGTAATCTTAAACGCTTTCTGCATTGCCTACGACAGTATGGTTGTCCATATGAGATGCAGAGGGGCGTGAAATAACAGTATTTCTGACACACACCAAAGTCAAATTTCACCAAGAGCTAACAATCGGAGTAGAGAAGAAAATCTTTGCACACCTGAATTGTGTGACAGGTGCGTCGGCACACTGTCTCACTTTTTAATGACATATTTATTGTACAACATTTTGTATACCTGATGAAGATCTGTTGAAACTGAAGTGTTGTACAATAAAGATGTGAGTAGAAAGCGAGACAATGTGCGGGAGTTCCTTTTATTGACACTGAGCTGAACAAAAGGTAATAAAAAGATGGAAGAAAAAGCAACTTCACACACACACACACACACACAGACACACACACAAATTAGAGATCCACTTTGAATACAACTTACTGGCATAAAAATAAAGTTCAAAATAAGGAGATAACTATTTGTTGTTTGTGCACAATGCACTAGTCGTTCCACCACTCTTTAGACCAGATGAAAGAGGGACATTTCACCGTTTATGCCATATAGGAGAGGTTTCAAATCAGCTGCTAGAGCAGCTGGTGCACACATCCTACCTTCATGATCTGTTTTATTATTACTAGATTGTTATATGTGGGAAATAGCCTATGCATGTTTTTGTTGTTGTTGTTGTTGTTCACACAATTAGTTGTGTAGTTGTAGTCATGAAAATGATTGACTTGAAAAAATAATTCTGACTTCATCTTGCACAAAGTTAACTGAAGTTTGTACAATGTTTTTTCTATAAATTGAAGATACGTAAAACAAAAGCCTGACCCACCTCCAGAACACTTGACCAAAGAAGTTAAAGTAAAAGTTCAAATGACTGCAAAATGATTACAAGATAAGGTCAGATTCTAAATATATTCATGATCTGGTCAGTTATTGGAAGCTACAAACAGAAATAATGGTTATGGATTTGTATCCTCATTTTCACGGTCATGAAACTATTTAGCCGACCACTTTGTGTAGTTGTCTGGGCTTCAACTCTCAACAGAAGAGATTAAAAGTCTGTATTGTCATTGCTACACTAAGGCCATGGATGTAAGCTTTGTAAGCTCTGTTTGTGTGTGAGTGTGTGAGAGAGGGAATAAGAGAGGGAGAGAGCATGTCCTGCTGAGACCCAGCTGTGTCTGCAATTAGCAGGAGGCATGGAATGATGATTGCTGGTGCGGCAACACTAATGCCAAGTGACAGGCTGCCTTGTGAAGGAGAGGGAAGGCCGCTGACTACCATAAAGAAACATTACTTTTTCTTTCACATACACATGCTAACACTGGTATACACACATCACCAACATGAGCACTAGCACAGAAACAAGGAAACAAATGTGGGCAAGATTGGTATGGGAGGGGGAGCTCTAAATCAGACTGTAAGACATTATGCACTTTGGACAAAGAGCTTGTCTAATCCTACCTGCTCTGCTTTTCAGAGCCCACCGCTGGCCTATTCTAGTCCTGCTCACCAGCTCAGCAGAGAGGGCTCATGGATGACGACACTCAATTACCATAGTAACTCACACAGTGGGTCAGGAACCCTTCCCTCCCCCAGCCCTAATCTCAGTACCAGTACTACCAGGCACTCGTCCCTCAAGCTTGATGCCTACCATGTCATCCAGCAACAGGACTATGGCTTTGCCATCAAAGGACAAATAGAGCCTTTCATAGGAAGTTAATGGGGCTCAGCATCTTGCACTGGAAGGAGACATAACACCCGATGTCATGTCCACACGTATGTGGTTAAATGCATTTTTCCTTCCTGATCTTCTGTCCATACTGAGCTGGCATTTCCATCCCCAAACTAGAGCCTTTCACAAATGCCACTTCATGATGGATACGTCTGCATCCCCAGGTTTGGGGTTAGAGTGTGGATGGGTTAGAGTAACGTTGTGGCTTGCGGATCGGAGTTTGGAGAGAGTGGAGTGATAGCAAGTTGGTAATGTAACATTAACAGTCCTGAATCATAATTAAACTTCAAAAGGGCAAAAAGTTATAATTTATTATGTTAGATGCTTTAGACTGCACAGCTGATTCTAAACGAGTCATGTTTGTCACTTGCCAGCCAGACAGAAAGTGGGCTTTAAGAATGAATGACCGTCACTGAGTCGATTAGCAATTAGCCTGCATGCTAATGTTATTTCTGTCAGTAAGGAGAAATAACGATAACAGAAAACATGATGGTTGGATCTTTAACAAGGAGGATGGATTATATGCGTCATGGCCAGATACAGAAGAAGGCTGACATTACATTAGGTAAGACACAAGGTTTTGATTGACCTTACAACTTAACTTGTAAATAGCTCAAACAGAAAATAGGCTTGCAACGCGTAGCAGTCTCTGTTGAGGGTTACTTGTGAATAGCAATCAACTCTGACATCGGTGAAGGTCGGGTCGGTGTATCCCGGCCAGGTTCGAGTCTTGCATGTCAAATAATAATATTCAGGTCCTGGTTGGATCTGGGTTCAAACTTTCTAACTGTTGATGAGTCTGGTTCGGTTCCAGATATTTTATTTTTGGGTCTATGTGGATTTGGGTATCACTTTTTTGACCAGTGAAGACCTCTACACTGAAGGTCCCCTGGTACATTTTCTGGTCAATGTATTCACGTATGGGATTAAATGAAGAATTTATCTGCCTATTTAATAGCTTACGATTTGATTTTCCCCATAAACATAAAAAAAGATCACAGAACAGAAGAGACACTAATAGCTCTGTAGCAAAATTGTCTTTACTGTATACATTTTCTATAACTTACAGTGGAGGCCTTACTGTATTAAGGCCTCAGTTATAGGGTGCCTAATCGAGCACAACCTAAAGGCAAAAATTTCATTTTCATGTCTAATTTTCACCTTCTTTTAAATAACTGCTGCAACTGTTTTGCATTGGTGTATAGATGGCAGAGTTGGAAAAAAAATCGTGAGAAGGTTAGTGTGAAGCCAACTTGAATTGTGCTTAAACATGTTTTAAAAAGTATCTGAGTGTGGATAGACAAGAGAGGGCGTCCCATAGAAGCTAAATCCAGTTTGGTATCTTGTTATTGTCATCTTTTGACTCTCTCTCTCTCCCTCTTTCTGTCCATGTCTTTTCATTCTGGTAGATGGGGAGGAAATTGAAGAGGGGCTTTGAAAGTTGGACTAAAGTAGGTTTGGGGCTTAAAAATCCCACAGGGCTCAAACTGTTTTTATTATGCCAGTGACACAAAAGGCAAACCATGGCTGACCACTGACCACAGTCTATGCACAGCTGGAACAGCAACAAAACTGACTCAGTGGGCATTTCAGCCAGGCAGCTGGTTAAAAAGAAGTGAGGAAGAACAGGATGGCAGTCAAACCAGGGCATAGAATCACAGGAGAAAGGTAAATGTTTACCTCAGGTCTGGGTTTCTATTCAGACCGGCAATCTGGGTCTCTTACAAAAAAAACCTCGTCTCCTTCTTCTTGCAAGTGTCAGCTCAACAGACAAGAGTGACTAAATAAGAAGCAACTTAATAAAACCACGGTGGCTTGGAGAAGGGATGGGTGTATATTTGGGGCAGTGGGTGGACGGGGTTAGGGGGCCATGTTGTGAGGAACTAAACAGTTAGAATTATGTTCAGCAACCAGTCATTGAGTAAACACACAATGAACGACAGAAAAGCTCTGTGGTGGACAATAAAAAAAAGGGAAAAAAGCCGCCAGCTTCAGGGCCTGAGAAAAGTGAGCCATTCTACTTACAAAGAGCCGCTTAGGGGTGAATTGAGGGAAGGAAAAAGAGGGCTAAAACACTTGTGGGCTCATGGAACTCTATAGGGGGAGTGAAAATGGAATAAGCCAGCAAGCACTTGAGGGTCCCGCCGAGCACCTGAATGAGATAGAGGGGCGGAGCGCCAGGGGGGGGTCTGGGGAAGGTGAATGGCCTTCTTTTTGGGTCCAATTTGTCTCTTTTCACCCTGCTCGCCCTGCTCCGGCTCTGACAGATGTACAAAGAGGGAGCGGCGCTGGGCCACTCATCCACATACGCCCGTGAGCAGCTGTCACTTTTGTCAGACAAGTTAATCAAACAAATGCCACCGTACCTCCCTTTTTAACAAGGCAGAGGGAAAGAGGGATGGAAGGGGGCTGTAAAAGGGTGATAGAGACCCAAGAGATGACATGCGTGTCCTCGATCAATTCACCCTGCCGGCCATCATCAATAAACCAGCGGGACCTGACAAAGGAGAAGTCTCTATTAAACTTGTATTTCCCTCCTCCCAGGAAGATCATGGCTTGAGTTTCTTTAGCTGTGTCCTCTGACAACACAGCACTCAGAAAGCTCAGAGGATTTAGAGCCAAAAGAAAGGAAGCAGAGAAACAAAATGCTCCTTTCAGTAATTACTTTGGACCGTGCTTAGAGACTTCATTAAACACAGATGAAACCTTTTCAGAGGATGTTTAAAACAGTCTCACACAGTCAGTCTAACCTATGCTGCTTGGCTGGCATCTTTTTAAAAACATTATTTTCATCACTACTGGTTGTGTAATCTATTGATAGTTATTGTACTTTACTTATTGTTATTGGTATAAAAAACAGTAAGATATATAGATATTTTCATTTTAGAAAATTCTTTTGTCCAAATTCATAATTAAAACAAATTATAATTACAGACTATTCAAATGAAGAATATGAGTTTTGTAGGACAGAATTGATATCAGATTTTTATGAATAATTTTTATGTAAATGTATAACCCAGCCCTGAAAAAAATTGCATTAGCTTTTATGCAAATTTTGGGATAAAACCAGATAATTCACAAATATAATGCATAACAAGTAAAGCACATGAGTATTTTTTTTATTTTTTATTTTTTTAGAAACAAGTACTTTTGTCATTTTTTAAAAAAAAATACTGAATCACTCTAACTACAATTAGTATTATAACCAGTATTAGTATTAATAAAATACTATTTAACTTGAATATCAATACATTCCATTACTATTCTCCACATATTTTTTTTTTTTTACCATTGGTGTTTTGCTCCTGTTTCTCTTTCTCTCCTTAACCCCCCAACACACACCAACCCACCCCTGTTTGCTCTTCTTCTGTCAACGCCCCCTTTTCTCATCATGCTTCTCCTCCCTTCTCTTCCCCCCAAATTTTATCTGTGATATTTATTTTCTATAAAGAAATTATATATTTTAAATCACTACGGACACATCATTGCTGGCATTTAATCTCTAAAAAGCTGCACAAATCATCAGTTCATTAGTCATTTTCTCTACAAAGTGACAACACAAGGGGCCTGGCTGCTGCCGCAGCGAGATGACTGGCTGGTATCACCTGAGGGCTCACTACAAGTCCAAAAACTTTGAAACACATTACAAACAGGTGTTATTTGGATAAACTGACTACATACAAGGAATCTAC
>JAPZDX010000012.1:30615891-30626937 GCA_029783625.1 Naso annulatus | reverse complement strand
TATTATGACCTGGCGCAGTGCTGAGAGCTGGAGCTTGTTGTTGATGTCACTGCTAGCTGAAAACAATGAAGGTGCATTAGCACTCAGCTAATCCATCGAAAAACACAATAAACTCATTTGAAAAGCCAAGAAACTCACTGAATGTTTAGTGGTGTCCTCTCATGTTCCGACACTAAAACACAAAGTTAAACAGCGGTTTATGACTCAGTAACGGCTCTTTCAGCTGCTTCAGGAAACAAACAAGCAGCCGTTTCCAGGTCATTAGCTGTTGTTTTAACTTTGTTTTAGTGTCGGAACATCAGCGGATATGACTGAACATTTGGTGAATTTCTCGTCTTTTAAAATGATTTTTAATGTGTTTTATGACGGACTCCGTTCTTTTCAGCTAGTGGTGACATCAGCAAAGAGCTTCAGGAATGCACCATTCGTCATAATATTGCTGTTTAACATTGTACATGATCATAATGAACACTCTGATAGGGCTTAATATGCAAAAATCAGAAATTCTCTGTAAAGTTCTTCTCTTGCCTAGTTAATTGCAGCAATATTGCCTTTATTTTGTGAGAATGTCTTTGTTTTCTTCACGTGGCCCCATCAGCTGCATTTGTCTTGCTGCTGTGAAGAAAGCCGCTCTCATTTTTCCGTCTCTTTGCGTCATTCGTCTTTTCATCCATCCATTCATCTGGGCTTCTTATGAGTCAGTCTTGATTAGATGATGCTGGATGAGGACTGATTGAGGTTTTTGCTGCATTCACGTGATGTCGGAATAATGGGGATAAAGAGTTTCCCAAATGGAAAATTCACATGAACATCTTCTGATGTCCAAAAAACAACTCGGCAACTCATATAAAAGAGAATTTTGTAACATGGGTTGCCGACTTGACGTCATAAATGCACAAACATAGCAGGCAAAAATCAGTGTTTTGACAATGGTGAGAAACCTTTTTATTAATTAACATATTAAATATCAGTTTTTAATCACACATAATGTGTAATATGGTATCTGCTCTTCATTGTCAGGAATAAACTGGAAACAGCTTGTTTAAGTGCTCTCAGCAAACAAACACAACGAAGTCAGAGGATCGACCTCCCCACTTGCAAACTCAGAATATTCCAAATCACATGAATGCAGCATTAATTAGGAGACGACATTAGTTTAAGATTTTTCAGGTTAGCTTGGCTTTCTTTAGCTGCATTGATGGATTTCGCGCAAGGTTGAAAAACTGAGAGCAAAAGATGGCTTTTCAGAATTATCCGGCTTAAAATAGACATAATGTATAGCCGAACTTGGAATGAAACTGCAAAGGCAGGAGAAAAGATAAAACAATAAAGGAGCCCTGACAGTAGGCAGGATTCGCCCTCCACTTTCTCTCTAGTTAGAGACTGAGTTCTGACAAAGGAATGTCTGAGTACCTGTAGGCCAGCCTCCAGCTGCCAATGACTGGACACATTATTACCACATCAATCTGCCTTTACAGCCCCGCTCTCTGCCCTGTTATCATTACTGTCTGCATACATTTATGACTCATTTTTCATCCAGCAGCACATCTTCCTTTACAGCGATCCCTAACACTGAGGTGATGGATTATCTTTGCATACAAGTATGTCTCTCTTCCATGGTTTGACGTCTAGTTTGCTTTCAGTTTGCCACGAAACATGAAAAAGCCCATGAACACTCTGATTAAACTTTTATTTGCACATGAAGGAACAGGCAGAAAAAAGTTCCGTACTCTTTAGCTCCCTTAGAAAAACAACTTAATGGTTTTACTTCAGAGAAGTGACGTTTCGAGCCACACACTCTTCTTCAGACTTCAACTTTTCATCACATGAAGGAATTGGACATGTTTGAAAGGAAAAGATATTTTGACATTGAAGTTTTTTCCCAACCAACACTGCCATATTCTTCTGTTGTTTAATTATACAGTTTATACTCCTTGCTAAAAGCTTTAAATGAGCTGGTCACCTAAAAGTTCACAAGCAGAGATGTTGTAGCGGTAAGAATAAAAACAGTACTTTCTCAAAAGCTGAGATATTATCTTTGGAAGGGAGTTGCAGTAGACAGTTTGGTGTAAAAAGTGTCTGGCTTTTACATTGGAGACTGCTGTTTGCATCCTGTTCTCAGCCAATTCTCTGTGTAATTATCATCATTATTATTTATTATAACTCAGACCCAGAGGACTCTTTCCATATGCTGCCCTATTCTTTACTAACGCCCATACTCCTTCTTCATCTATCAATACTGAACGACAAGCTTAAACTCAAATGCAGACTCAGATGCAGAGCAATGTAAAAAAAAAAAACCTTTCCTCTAATGTTGGCAGGCTTTGGTACACAGGTAGGCAATCAGAGAGGCAGAAGCACAAAAATGGCAGGAAAAAACACAAAAGCTGAGACCTGTACTATGAAGCAGGATTCGCATTCAGCACGTTAACTTAAGGTTTAACTCTGGGTTTTCAGTCCTACGAAGGTGGATTACCTCTTAATGGGGTATATCGTCATGGTAACTTACGCTTAATGCCTGCCCTGCTCCAAAACAGGTTATGTTTGAGATAAGAGATCAGTGAGTAAAAACACAATGCCTGCTGACCAATTAATCAGTTCTCTTGGAAAATGACATCACCAGTCTTAAAAGACTGCATGAAGCTGGAAGCGCGGATCATGAGAGGGTCTCTGAGGAGGACAGGAGAGTTTACGGACGGACAAACCTCTAAATTTAACTGACGACTTTCATATGAGAGTAGGAGTGGAAGAAAGGCAAGGACTTTCTGTGCCAGCTTCTTAAACTGTATGATGCAGAAAATGAATAAAGCACTACAGATGTGAAAGTTAAGACTAGTTGAAGCTTTAAATTTGTACGCCACCAAGTCGGCAGCTGAAAAAAATGTCTAAAATTGTCAGAAATGGTCCAAAAATATATCTGAGCAATTTATTAATTAAATGTGTATCCTGATTCTGAGTAATGTTTTTAAGTAAGTTAAAAACCTATAAACTGGAGCTTTTTGGTGTACTGAATTTTCTCACTATAAAAACTCAACTGCAAGGGTTTGTTTTGTTTTGTTTTGTTTTTTTTGTGGTCCAGCATTCATCCTGTGAATGAATGTGTTTTTCTTTTAAGCTGCGTCCAGCAGCTCCACTGGTCGATTGGGTGGTTGGTCCACAAAAATTCCCCACTCTTTGGTGGCCATTGTTTTCTCCCTAGGAAGCTGAAGTTTGCAATGGAGGTCAAGTGTGTGTGTGTGGGTGGGTGTGTGAGGGTGTGTGTTTGTGTTCATGCCAATTGGCAAAAAGGGGGCGTTGCAATGGTAGTGGCCTATCACAAAAAGGCGCATAATTTCCAAATGGATTCGCAAACTCACAAACATGAGATTTAGTGGAAAGGCTGGTCATGAGCAAAAGGACGACTGATTAACTGTTCGTGCAAACTGGAAAAAAAATGGGGCGTGGCAGTGGGAGTGGCCTGTAGCAAAAAAGTGCATTTCTTTTAAACAGAATGTAACATGGCCAAATTTTGCAGAAACACACAGACAAACACACACAAAGACACGCTGGCCCAGCCCCTTTACATAACTCATGAACCGTTTGTTGCAAATTGTAGACTCTTTCTTTTTCTCCAGATACACAATAAAGGAAGGATTTAACATTAAAAGAAGTTCACAGTAGTTGTTGGTCGCAGCTATTGTGAATTTGCAATGTTATTATCTTTGCAGTGATATTGAAAGCCTAATGCATTCACACAGTTTGTGTTGTTGGGTCCTTTTTACATGTGCAAGCTGCAACTGTGGTATTTTGTCTGAATTATGCATTTGAATTTTGTATGATTTTTCCAATATTATTGTTTGCTCTTTACATTTAAAATATGCCGCTACACTTGTCCATGTTTGCTACTAGCCATTTGCTGCAAAAGCCACCCCTAATGTGTGAACGTGCATATGTCTAAACTGGGAAACCCTTCACCAAGTTGATAATCACATTCTTGTGACTGCTTAGCTGGATTGTGTTTGCCAGGTTTAGTGAAGCCTTCGCAAAGAGATCCAGGGCATTATGAACTTGCTTTGTAGTAAAGGCCTCTGGTCAGATTTAAAAAAAAAAAAAACAAACTTGCTAGAAAACTCACGAGGACACAATGCTGTAATGCTGACACAAAGGAACAAGACAAACAGGCAAAAAAAGAGGGGAATTACAGAGACCAGAAACACTGGGAGTAATCAGACACATAGTCAACACAGGTGAAACACATTAGGGTGGGTCAGGTGATCACACAGGAGGGAACCTTGACAGGACGTGGGGATCTGAAAGAGATGAGACAAGTATTAACGAAACAAAACAGACAGTAAGACAATGAACACAATGAGAAACCAAAGATAGCCAACAGTGCAGGCCTTAACATCTTGATTTGTATAAGCATCAGCATGAGCACCTGCAGTTGCAGCTGCAGCTGCATCACCAGAAGGAGTAGCCAGTAAAAAGGAGTGTGAAGTCAAAAACAGGGCTGCTGCCTAAAACCTGAAAATATGACTCAAGTCTGTTGTTTTAGTTGTCACTGTACACAGAGTAATGTGGGAGCAACAGCGTGGAAGGTCGTAAACTTGAAAATCCTCAAAATGATAAGACTGGTGTGTGAACTACTGCGTGTTGTGTGTTACTTAGCCGGGCATCCTGCAAAACGTGTGCAATGAAAGACATAAACATATTTACAGCTGTCATCAAGGTTGTTTAAAGAACAATTCAGGACACAAACCACAAACCTAACTGAAACTCAGAAAGTTGTTCTCCACCCAAAGGGTGGCAGCACGGCAGCTAGCTGCCAGGTCCAACAGGAGGAACTTTATACGGATGCTGCTGCAGAGGCAGCAAGCTTCAACTACAGTAAGAAGAGAAGGAGCCTGGGCTAATACGGCGGCTAGCCACGTCCAACAGGATGAGGACATAATATTAACATTACACTTGACAGATTCAGAGGGAGAGGAAAGTGCTTTCAGTGGTCAGGAGAGGACGTCTGGCGACAGAGCTACGAAAGTTAAGCGTATGTAACAGCAAGTATAACCTTACTGTTGTAAAATATGTAAAATTGGTGCTGCTGTGTGATATAAGGTCTAACGTTACCTGTAAAGTTTGTGGATATGAAGCACCTAAATTGTCTGGAATGTCTCTGCTTTTAACACCACATCAGTAATTGAGAGCTATAAATTTATTTGAATTAAATCAGCTGGATAGTTCTTGTTTTCCACTGGCTTTTTCAGGCCATTTTGCACAGCTTCCAGAGATTAACAGTCATGCCGGTACAGAATTAAACTTAAAAACAAGGATGTTGTGCACTCCAAGTGTCACTTTGGCTTCCTCTGCACAGGAACCTCAACACTTATTTGTTGCAGAGCTGAAACACGTGCTGCTCCTGAGGAGCTGACAGCGCTCATGGAGAAGGGCTGTGGTTGGCTGTGACGATATGTATCATCTGACAAAATAAAAACGTCTATTCTTAAAGCTTATACAGTATCATTCATGTCAGGGTTTCACAGCAGCCAACTCGACAACACACCTCCCCTGCCTTAACTATTGTGTGTCACTGTTGTCAAAAACAAATCAAATTCTCCAAACAACTTGAATATTTTAAAATGATACCAATGTTCATTTTCTGCACTAATAATGTGCTTTCTCCTCTCTCTTCTCTCCAACAACGAACTGATGCACACACACTTTGCCCTCCCACAGCCTCCCCTCACTAACTCAGTGCTGCTGTCTCTGCTCTGCTCTCTTTCACTTCTGGTTTTTAAGTTTCCATGAATGATTTTGGTAGAAAGAAAACAACAAGAAGGCTGTTTGGAAGTACTAGTAGGCAGAAGAACATGGAAGCCGAAAGCGACCCCGGGGAGGAGTTGGACAGAAACTGCTATCGCAATGAATGTATCAGGTACTGTAGCTAACTGGCTAACGAGGCTAGCTACCAGGTAGTCTGCTCCACCATGTTTGTTTACTCTAAAGTTGCGTTTGACTGCGTGAGAGAGTCAAGACTCTGGTTGTTGGTGGACAGAACCTGTTAGTGTGTGGTGTGCTGAGTTGCTCATCTCGTTACAAACCAGCAACAAGCCGTTAAATCTGTCATTATTGGTTGTCATTTGTAGGGTCTTACATTTTCAAAACTGGTTAAGATTTTAAAAATCTGTTAGTGTGTGCCAGGCTCTGGCTATAGAAGCTTTCAGAAAATCAACATTGCCACAATTAATGAACAAATTTCAAACAACACAGTGTATATATGGTGCTGAAGTGCAGCCTGCCTCTGGACACCTATACAAGTGAGCAGGAATACTGAGCAGAATTATTTAGAAAACCTTCGGTCTTTTAGCTATTTAGGAGTCCATGTGATTTCACTTTAGTTCACAGTACAGTTTTGCATTCTGTCACAGATGACCCTCTATGTGGAGGGTCATCACTCACATTGCTCCAGCCTAACCACGCCTGAGCACACTTGAGATTCCCAATCTATGGAGGTGTATTTACCCACATCTTTTTCATCTTGTAATAACATCGATCTAAAAGACAGTCGCAGATTTCTCCATGGCTCTTTATCCGGACTTTGCATACTGTAGTCTGTCTGAATTTAAGGTGAATCCTCCACAAACACTCACAGCGATGTCGGTGCTCCACCTTTGTGCTCGTGCATGTGTATCCGTACTGTGCTGAAGCCCAACTCCTCCAAATGTGCCAGGAACGACAAAGCGTGCTGTGCTTCAGTATGGAACAGAGCGCTCACACTAGTCAAATAAACTGGAATTTGGGGGTCAAACATGCTCAGGCACAGTACAGATTGCCTAGTATGAGTGCACCCTAAGAAGACCAAATAATATTAAGGCTCTAACGGTTAGGAATAAAGATGCAGTATCCTGGCAATTTATACTGTCCAATAATACTTGGATAGTGAAATGCAATTTAATCATCTGATGTGTTAAATGGTATTTTATTAGTACAGTGTCAAGAAATTGTATATTATTAGTAAATGAGTATGAGTTTGTATGGGTGTATATGTGTGTACAGCTGATATGTTTGTTCATTTTTTCTATTTATTCATTTTATTCCAAACTGATATAAATTCTGCTTTTATTCAGTTGTCTAACTGTGAGCACGAAATCATTAAACTCAAACTCATACTCAAACTATTATGCTATGAACTAGTACCTACAAACTCTACAGGAATCAGAGGACCATCCAGGCTTCAAGGGACGTGTGAGGTAGCGGACACATGTGACCTGAAATGTTTGTTTGTAGTTTTTGATACGAGGTTCAGAGAAGACCAATTGAATATATTGTGGGTTGTTGTTTTTTTTTAATACAAGGGTACACCCAAAATAAGTTGGCATTTCATTCTGCAAATTATAGCCTGTGTTGTCTAATTAAGCCATCATCGGCCCATGTTGGTAGCATTAAATGTGGTGTGTAATTACAGTATAATTTGATAGTGAGGTTACAATAGCATCCAGCTGTGGAACATTGTGGATCTGATCGGGCATTCTATGCAATTTCTGGTTAGATTATGATTTTGAAAATGGTGTCCAACACTGTACAAGAATATTAGGTTTCTATTTACAGTGGTGTATACAACACAACATTTTGGGTGCAATACTGTATTATTTGTGATTTCTACAGCATGCTGTAGATTCTATGGTGTCTTAATAAAGACAATAGCATTTCTGTTTTGTCTAATTTGGTACTGAATGGAGCTTATTATTTCTTACTAATGTTACATAAAATTATGTGAGACCCAGTTGACTTGCCACCTGAAACACCTTTCAGCAGAGTTTTGAACAAGCGAGATGCATTGGAGTTGCAGTAGTGTAAGTACTGACACAAAGATGAGTCCAGGGGACAAAATCATTTGATTGATTGAAGCAGCTTGGTTCCAAACCTCTGGATCCATGCCCACAGATCTCCCTTTTTTACAGATTCAAATAAGACTGGTTGTGTGTAAACTGGCTGTTGTTTCCTTGGTTTGAATAAACTGAGACATATTACACAGGATTACAAAGGAGTGCATCATCTTCCTGTGCTAAAGCCTTTCTGTCAGCAGACAGAAATAATATTTGTATCATCCACTACCACAGCTTCTACATCAACTAAAAATACAAATTGGAGCGTGTATGCCACCATACAGATCAGCTAAGAGAAACTAAAAATCTCTCCAGTGAACAAACAGTTAACTGTAGCAATAAGCTGTAGCATGAGACTCGCTGGGAAGCAACACCGCTTCAGCTTCCCCTCCCTGCTTCTGCTCCGGGTCGCGTTTTATTTCATTTGTTGTCATTCTCTCTACCTACTGCAGCTTTAAATTAATGAACTCAAATACAAATTTAATCTGGTTGTTATTCTGTAGTCCTTAAATTTAAGAAGGTAAAACATTTTTTTATGTGCTCCTCAGCATTGAGATTTGAGTAGAAGAACGCACTCTAGTTACAACTGAGATATAATACCAGAAACTGAGCATAATGTCCCAGAAAAAAAAAACATCTGATGAATATACGATGAACATGCATGTCGAACACATATTCCAAAATACAAACTTGCCAGTTACATGAAGATGAGGACTGACCTGGCAGGCGTTATAGAGGAGCTGGTGCTCAAACTTCTTTATTCCCAAGATCTGCTGGAACATCTCGTACAACTGGTCCTTGCTGAGAATGAGCTCGGAGGCGGCGCTGGCCGTCATCCTCTGCTGGTGCTTCCTTGGGTCCTCTTCACCTCGGTAGATGGTGTCAAACTTGGCCATCCAGGAGCTCAGCACTGTCTCTTTGCTCAGGCCATCGATCTCTGGCAGGCTGCGGACCCGCTTCTCTATGTGCTTCTTAAAGACCTCCCGTGAGTCGCTGGCTGAGCAGCCTCCGCTCTGCACCATGCGGCACACACGGTCACTTTTCAGGAAGACCTACAAACGATATGTGAAGACAGAAAAACTGTTTTATGTTGGACCAAAGGATTTCTGATTTCTCTGTGTATGACAAACTCTGGGTAGGGGGTCCTGAGAGAGGGACACTGCTAAAGTTGCTGCAGCCTGGACACCCTCTTTATGTCTTTGTGCATGAAAACAGGAAAAGTTGCAGCAGCAGATACAGAGTCTATATAAAGATGTGACACCACGTTTGCATCCACTAAGTCAGCGTTTCTCAAATTATGGGCTGTAGACTGGCACCGAGCAGTGAAGCAATGCCTGCTGGTCTGCGGCATCCCCTCTAAAATAAATAAAATAACTGTATATTCAATGAAATAATTGTGTTTAAGCAGGTCAGCTGTTAGCTGTGCAAAATACTACAATACCCAAGACTTTGAAAGTTGCAGTAGTAGGCTAAACAAATCCTGCTGTCATGACAGTTACTCAATCAGTGGCTCTCTCATCGGCGCTGAATTACTCTAGCTGAGAAATGAGCTTGTACCTCACTCATACGAGCCTGCAAAAATTTCATCCAGCTCTATCTGCTGGCCATGGCCTGTTCTAAACCAAAGTGTTTGGATGCTTATTTCAATATATCTGCAGCAAAACAGAGAATGAACGAAGAACCTGTGGCTAAAAAATACTGTCCATTCAATCGCAAGTACGACCCAGCATACACTGAGTTTGGTTTCGTATCCAACCATAGTTGCCAACTAAAGCCTGTCTGTGTAATCTGCCAAACGGTTCTCAGCAATGAAGCAATGAAACCATCAAAAATACCCAGACATTTGGAGACAAAGCACGCACATCTCAAGGATAAATCTGAGGAATTTTCTTAAAAGACAGAAAGATGGACTGGTCAACCAGAGAGAGGTGATGCAAAGCAATTCTTTCCCCGCAAAAATTACGTAAGTGGGCCCAAGACACTGAGGGCCATACATTACTGGGCCCTGGCATATAAAAGTTTGAGACAGGCTGCACTAAGTAGTCCTCAGCCTGCACCACTGCTTGGACAGGAATTGAAAACATGTAGCTACAACTCACTGCTCTGGAATCCTACTTCTACTATACTGCATGCTTCTTCCTCCTATTTGCAGACCGACGCATGTTTTCAGAGGTTTTAACACACCTTATATTGAAATTCGAACATTTAAAATCAGTAACATTTTTCACCTAGAGTCGTTGATGCACATTAGTGCAGTAAATGATTGTTTGTTTATATTGGTCATACCTATGTATGCACTGACCAGCTCGGGGTTCGATCCCCCGGCAGAGTCACACCAAAGACTATAAAAATGCTACCTGATGCCTTCCTGCTTGGCACTCAGCAACAAGGGTTGGACTGAGAGTAAGATCCTGCAACACGTTAGAGTCATGTCTGCAGGTGTACCTGTACATCAAGCCACCTCACACTACACAAACAGGTGACAGGCTCCTGTCCTATGGGCCTTCATAGCTCTCAAAGGCTACTTATGTATGCACTGCATCATCATTTACATCTCCCTTTATAGAGAGTATTTATCTTTTCTCCAGATTTGTTACTTTTGCCACTTAAACATAATACAGTACAACACAGTATATGTGTTAAACATACATTATCAAACTAATATTTTAACAATAAAAGTAGCTTGGTAACACTTAAAGCAAGCATCTATAATCTATTGTGAACATATTTATAATGCGTTATAGTGCCTGTAGTACTGCATAATCATAGTTATAAGTAGGGTTCTGGTTAACCATAGCCAATATACATATTATAAGTGTGTTCATAGTGTGTAATAATGTGTTATATATGTTCATAATGTGTTAAAATGCATTACAGAGACACGCTTTAGGTGCAGACTTTCAGCTTTAATGCAAAGGGTTTAACAAAAACATTGTAATACATTATATTAAAGCCATTTTTATTCATGTCTTTCCTTTTGCAGAGGCTCAATAGTAGTTGGACAGTAGACTAGAAGTAATTTTATGGTCAATTACACATAATTATTACTTATTTAAGAGAAAAATGAAAACAGAAAGGCACACAAAAAACAGCAGCAACTGAAGAGGGGCACAGCAAAGGCCTGGCAAAGCATCTCAAGGGAGAAAACTCAGCATTGACTGCTAACAAAATAAAAAATGTAAAAAAA
>JAPZDX010000012.1:30434496-30446015 GCA_029783625.1 Naso annulatus | reverse complement strand
GTCAAACAATTGTTTTCCTCACGTTTTTTTTTTCTTTGTTGCATCCTATTTTATACTCGTTTTATTATGTGTTGCTTTTTTTCAGATGAATACTTCTTAACATTCTTTAGTACAGACATTTTCCCTTAGCACACAAGTAGTAAAAATGACTCTTCCCAAAGAATTAAGTAACTTGCAGGGATCTGTACCAAACAGATATGTTTTCTTAAATCTGTAGAATATGATGTGTAGGCTAGGGCAACTCTGTAGCTCCTCAATATTTGGATTAAAATGTTATTTTAACACACAATTCTCCTTCGGTATAATTACGCTTCCCTGTGATGTAAGAATTGCAGTGAGGCATATTGCGAGTTTGCCTAAATTTCAGTTTGTTGTGCAGCCCTAGTAACATAAAAAAACAAAGATGAAATTTTTTTGACTAGGTTTTTTTGAACCTCCATTTTGAACATAGGGCTGTCACATTATTCACATGTTCTGTACCCTGTTGTTATGGCCTAAATATTTCCCCAATACTGATCATATCATAATACTGAGAGAAAATTTTGAGGGAAAAAAATGCTACCAGACAAATGTATCTTGAACTTTCTTTATTGTGTGTTAATCCTACAAAAAGAGCAACACTTAAAGGGATAGTTCAGAAGTGGGGTTGTATGAGGTGCTTATGTATAGTCAGTCTATGACCCTCTGCAGATGGTGATGGCAGTGTCACTTTAAGGATAAGAGGGGAGAAGTCATTACTCCAGAGGTCAGCATTGTACTGTTGCAGTAGGGGTTAGCAAAGAAAGTTAATAGCAATGCTTCCATAAAAAATCAATATACATGCAATTGTACGCTAAATTTAGGATTTTTCACGGCCTCAGTTTGCTGCCAGACTGCTGTTTATTTTTGGCACTTTTTTTCCAACAGTAGGTCCTCTGTATATTACAACGCACACTTGCCCTAGCTTCTGTTGCGCACCATATCTCCCCACAAAATCAGCTGTTTGGATCAGAGTGACAGCGGCTTATTCAAGAGGCACAAGAAAACAAAGATGAGGCGTTGACAACATGCCATTCACTGTGAATACAAGAGGATACTTAATGAAGCAGAGCATACAGAAGAAGACCTTTTGCACATGGAGAGGGAACAGGCCGACAGAGTGAGGGGAAACTTCTGGGGAAACTAGAAACCAGTCTGAAGTCAGAGAAAGAGCGCAAACTATCTGGTGGCGCAGATGTGTGAACTGTAAACCCATGAACACAGACCCGGAGAGCTGCTGCTGCCACGAGTGTGACTTAGATACAATGCAACTTGAGGATCTTTCTGAAACAGAAGATGTGTTAGCTGTTAGTAAGGTCAAACTGAGGTGCAGTTACAAAATGTACAGCCATTTCAGGACAGTAAAGTTTGATTTAAATTTGGTCTCACTGCTGTCTGAGCCAAACAGCTCGCGGGTGATATGGTTCGCAGCAGATTGGCGGAAGCCAGCACGAGCAGGCATGGTCATGTTTGAGGAACTCGGGTTGAAAACAGTGAGTTTGCGTAAAACATATGATGTAACATTGCCCTTGATTCTGGTAAGAATCGCAATGTAAAGGCTGGAGTGAGTTGTTCTATATTTTTTTTAAAGTAATTTGTTTATTGGCGACTATACAGGCAGAATAAAACTTTTCTGTGTTTAACATTTTTCAACAATAAGCTACTAATTGAAAACAGACCAAAAAAAAAAAAAACAGTTAAGAGAAAACAATGAAGATAAGGAAATGCTCCTCTCTTATAGTAACAATGGTGACACACGACGGACCCCCCACCACACACATACATACAAATCCATAAACAAAACATATGTGAATCGATTCATTGCTCGTAAGAGTAATGTTAAGTCACCATATTGTTGATGTAAATATAAAAATCTGCTTGGCTAGAAAATAAAAGAAGGTCCAGTTGCGATTTAGTGTCAGTCATCCCATTTGAGACAATGCAAGGCATTTTTTGTGAGAAAAATCATTGCAGGTAGCTTCTTGGTACTAGCTTTCCATTTTCAGCAGTTTTATAAAATCTGTAGGGATTTAATGTAATGGAGAAGGAATTCTCTGTCTCATGTGTTGCGGTGGCCTGTGTTGTCAGGGAGAGTCCTGTTGGCAAAGAAGAAGAGAACCACCAGCTGGGTTTAAAGGTCGTGACCTCATCATTTCAAGACGCGTACCAGCATTAGTATGACCAACCATGGAGATGACTGCTACTTCTTTTACTATTCGACCTGCACTAAAGTAAGCAAAGTTTGAACACAGATCTCATCCATTCAAATAATGTGACCATGGAAGGTGACTGGTGACCAGGAAGAAAAGTATTGAAATTTAACTTGGTTTCATTTATTGTGCAGGGGGACAGCTGCCCCTTCAGACACTGTGCAGCTGCTATGGGCAACGAGACTGTCTGCAACCTCTGGCAGGAGGGACGCTGCTTCCGGACTGTCTGCAAATTTCGCCACATGGAGATCACAGTAAGCAAATTACAAATGTTTGTTTTAAACAATAGAGAGCTCTACAATATCTCCTTCAAGCTTTGCCCACTCGAGGCTTTGTGTGTTTCGAGTGGCCATTACCGAAGGGTAGAAGAAGTCTCCCTGCAAACCTGGGCCAGGAGCCCCTCTCCTGACTCTGGACCTGCTGGGAGGAACATCTAATACACAAAAAAAGACAATTTAGCCAACAAGTCAGTGTGCGACAGTAATGACATTAAACCCTATATTAACCCTAACCATACAGTTCTTAAAAGAATGACATTAATGGGAACCTATATGAACATTTGTTACTTAAAATACTAACTGAAGTGTCTATAAATGGTTGGTAAGCTTCATCTGTCCTTTTCCAGCAGAAAAATAAATCTGTTCCTAAACTTGCCTTGAAAATGAGGCTGTTTAAAATGTTCTTCCTCCATAATTACAGACGTAACAGCTCCACACTTCCAGCTGAAGGGAAGACCATAGCATGTGCTCAGTCAAAACTTTATTCTTCTCACTTCGATCATCATACTGCATTTTACTTGGAGAAACAGTAACATCTGTGTACAGTCGTTCAGTAAGAATTAAAATCTTAGATTTAGAAAAACGTTGAAAACATCTTGTACAGTTTTTTACTGTCTTTTAAATTCAGTTGTGCTTTCAGATGCTTCAGGCCAAATTTTATGGTCACATTTGATTGAAATGGGATAATTTCCTCCAAAACTTGCTGTTACAGTTTGTTTATTTCTTTCATTAAAACAGAAAAACCGAAAGGAGATACCTTGTTATTGGGAGAACCAAGCGGCTGGCTGCCAGAAGCCACACTGTGCCTTCCTCCATGAAAAGCCCCGTTACATTGACGGAGTGTTTTTTCCACCTGATAAAAGTGAGTTGGCTTGATCAAGCAAACACGTTAAGAACTAAAAATCTGGAGAGTTTTTCCTTATTCGATGTCTGCCTGTTAAAGATGTCAGTGATAACCAACATAGTTCTCCTAGGTCAAACCAAGAACGAGGAACAGCAGCATGAGGAACCGCCCCCCCCACCAGCTGCTCCTCTCCCCACTGTGACCAATCCTCAGCTAAGAGGCGTCATCAAGACAGAAGCTCTAGAGCCAGTGCCGAGCCCCACCCACCCACCAGTGGTGATTAATCCAGCAGATGATGATGAGGATGAAGATGGTGAGTTGGATTTTAACTGAAAATGACTCCTTTGTCTCCTCTAGTCCTCATTTGTCTTCAAGAATCGTGTTTTTATGTTTCCAGACCAGTTCTCAGAAGAGGGAGAGGATGGCAGGGTGGGGCCTTCTCCTAGAAAACTGACCAAATCAGGTGAGACTGTTGTCTGTGACTGTTGAGACTAAACTTGGAAAACATAATTCATCATAATTTGCGACCAAAGCTGTGCTACTCTCAAATCCTGTGTTTAAGGGGTAATGTTGTGTCTTGACAGATGACTCCCTGAACTTTGGAGTGAGCACCCTGGAGGAGATTCGGTTGAGAAAGGCTCTGAAGGCCAGCATGAAGAAAGCTGGCTCCCCCATTCAGAGTGTTACCTCAGCCAGCGGAGAAAAGGAAAACGTCCGCTCATTTTTTAGACCATCCCCGTACGAGGCGAGAGACGGTAAATAGCAAGAATTTTATTTGGTCATCAATCATTTTAAAAGGGTAGTTTGCATTATTGGACTTTAACGTGTATAAAATAGTTGTCAGTAGTGTAGTGGGTGTGAAGCTGTTGACCTGCCTTTGGAGTCCCATAGTCGGAGTTCTGGCCAGTCCAAACGTAGAGTAGGTAGTTCCATCAGGCTTCTGAGGTCACAGCATTAGAACTTTTTACTCCAAAAAACAACATCCATCCAAACTAGTTACATATTTGAAACATAAATCAATTGTCCTCAAGTATCTGAGACCTGGCTGTCACCTGGTACTATTTTATGTCTCTGGTATAAGTCTGTGTTGCAGCTGGCCTCTTCACGGGTAATGCAGCCTATCAGCTGTTTCATTTTGATCGCGCTGTAGTTGAAAGCAGAGTTAGGCATCAGAGGAAAAAACTCTCAGTGGAAATAAGCCTGAAACTTTTGCCTGCAATACATGTGTATGAGGATTTCTAATTCCACAGGGGGAAGTAGGCAGACTTTTTTTTCAGTCTGCTGTTGCCATGGTGAATCATAGTATGCAACTCCAGTAATATTGGCTTTTTATAGTCATGGTGCATGCACTTAAATCAGAGTGAACCTCGTCAAAGTTAGTTGAATTAACTCAAACTAGCTTGAACCTGAAACTCTGAGTGTGAATCAGTTCAGGGTTAGGCTCAGTTTGTTGAACCTCCTCTCTGAAACGAACCCCTGTTCTGGATGTCTCTGTGCAAAAAAGTACAAATACACATCAATGTCGTAGTGATGGAAAAAGGTTCAAATGAACTGATAGTATTGCAACCTTTACTGTTAGTTTTAAAAAGAAGTCAGATCATTCTTAGCCTGTCCTTGCCAGATCATGTCCCCTCTTCTAACCCAAGTGTATTTGTTTTTGAAGAGATTGGTGGACCGAGAGTCAGTGTGGCTGAAAGGCTTGGAAGGAAGATTCCCAACACTGGTAATTTACCCTTTTCTTACCTTTGTTCCAGTGCTAATGATATTAAGTGAACATATTAGAGGAAAATCATGACTTGTCCTTGCTGCAGATGTTAAAAGTAGAGCAGGTTTTCCACTGAAGAGAAGTTTGGCTGAACGTCTGGGCGCAGTTTTGGATACAGATGATCTGTTGATGCCACCACAGAAAGGTGAGTTTCAGGACAACCTGTAGCCTTTTACTCCAAATCATGCTGATGACAGATCGTGTATATCAAGGTTAGAAAAAGCAAATTTGTGGCTATGAAGACTTTGTACAAACTAGATTTCTTTGTGGGATTCATGGCTTACAATCTGAAATTAATAGTTACCTTGCAAAACCTTAATTTTTTTCTTCTGCAGCTTTGAAGCCTGTTAAGGAAAGACTTGGATTGTCTGCTCGATGTGTTTCTCCCACTCAACCAGGTAAGAAAAACAAAAGACTAAGAGTTTGACAGTAGGGCTGTATCATTTTGAAATAATTATTTTGATTATTTTGACTGTTATTGCAATTGTGATATGATTTTCAATGTCAGACGGAATGATACATTTTTGATAAATAGTCTCATTTTCATTGAAAAACATATTGAAAACATTTTAGTGTGATTTTTCCAGGGATTTTTAAAAAATATTTTCTTTAGTCTGTAGAATATGATGTGTAGGCCAGGACAATTCTCCTCCGTTAGCACACTGTACATTGCTTGAAGAACTCGGTAACTCCAATTTCTGACGATATGTTGTAGTCTGTATTACACTGCTACATTATTATAGTGTGGTCCGACTCCAGAATGTAGGGTGAGTGTTTAATATTTCACTTATGACTGACATTTGATGACTTACGACATCAAAATATATTCCAGTATTTGTCATTGTTTTGAATTACTACAAGAATAATACACATACGTTTGCATTAAGCAAGCATATTTGCCCACCCTCATGTTGATAAGAGTATTAAAAACTTTTTAAAAATTCCCTTCAAGGTACTTTTAGAACTGAAAAAAAAAAGTGATTGATACACATTTCTGAATGAACAAATATTCACTCTGCTATTAAAAAAATCCCTGTAGTCCATATTGCAATATCTATAGATTCAGATGAATCAAGCAGCCCTATTTGATAGTATTGATTATTTTGTCAGTTATTCATTAGAGCCCAACAGTAACATTGATTTGTCAGTATCATCAACTGATATTGGAGATATATCTGTATCGATGTACATGTTTTCTAACGTGTTAATATTAAATTTTTTATTTATTTATTTATTTTTTAAAGGGGTATTTTGCAATGTTTGACAAAGGACCTCATTTTGGACCTACACAGTCCCAGCCTGATTGATAGAGACCATTTTTAGCTTATTGTATGCAGCACACAGTTTTGCTGTTTCGCTCTTAACCCTAGCACAAGTCAATGGCCCCAGCAATTTTCACTACCAAATCCCAATAAACACTCCACAGTGCAGAAAGTTTGACTTCTAAAATTATTCTACAAACACTCGAATTGACCTCAGCCTCTTCGTCAAACATTGTGGAATATCCCTTTAAGACTGGAAAAACACAGCAAAATCACATTTTAAAATGTGATTTTAAAATTGTGTAATAATGTAGTTTGTCCACTTAATTTTCTTGCTCCTTGATATCAGCATCGGCCCCAAAAATCCTGCATTGGTTGGGCCCTTGTATTAATCATTCATATTGATTAAAAAATATTTCTTTTGTTTATTAGCTGAGACTAACTCTGAGCCAAAGAAAGCTCCTGAGGAGATCCGCATCAAAACTCTGGAGGAGATCAAACAGGAGAAGGCAGCAAAGTCTCAGTTAAAAGAAGGCCCCTCAGTAGAAACCAGCAATACCAAAACCAGCAAGGGTGTCAAGCGAGCCATCACCGTAAAAGACAATTCTGTCTCCCACATCAAAACGTTCTCTGAGATCCTTCACGCGAAGAAGAACAGGCAGGAGGAGCAGCAAGAGCAGAACCCGAGCCCAAAGAGGGCCAAGAATAGTGTGGAGTCTGACACGGCTGCTGTTGGTCCTGAGGCAGCAAACCTGGGGGAGGTCAGAGTGAAGACTCTGGAGGAGATTCGCAAGGAGAAGGCAGCAAGGATTCAGGCTCAGCAGCCTGTGGAGCCTGAAAACAAGAAGAACTGTGGTAATGAGGAGAATGGTGATAAAAAGCCTCGTCTGCTCCGTATCAAGAAACTGGTGTCCCAAAGTAAGAAATCTCTGTCTACAGTTTTTTTTCTTACTGTTGCTGTTGAGTTACTACAAAGAGTGTTTGCACAGTAGTTTTAATTCTGCTGTTGTGACTGTGTTGTGTACAACATTTTTTAATTTATAAAATGAATTCTATGTTGAACTAAGCAGGTAACAGTACAACAGAGAAGAGTGCTGAAGTGACAGAGAAGCCAGTAAAAACTCACACTGCTGCCCCTGAGGTATGATTTGTAACACACTGCAGTGCTGACTGTGGTTGGTTGATTTGTATTATGTTGACTCCAGGTGACGTTATTTGTCCTGTGTCTTTGTAGGCCGGTGATGCCAGCTGTAACAGTGTCAAGGTTAAGACCTTTGAGGAGATCATGCGGGAAAAAAGGCTTCGCAAGCAGGAAATTGAAGCGCAGGCCAAAGGCTCAGCTGAAACAGACCCTTGCCAGAAACCGACTCCTGAAGGAACCCTGAAGAGGAAGGTTCCTGCCAATGTCAGTCTCACACCGCCAGGCTCATTATCACCTTCATCCACCACTCCAGCCCCTGAAACGACCCCTTCCGCCCAAAAAGTTCCTGTCCGTAAACTGAACACCATCAAATCCAAGGCTGCTTCACCTCTGAACGGTAATACTACTCCTCGTACAAGAGGTGCTGCTGTTACCTCAGTCCCTGTGAGGCAGAGCTCGTCTCCACTGGAGGCTGAGGGCGAGTCCCGCTCACAGAGTCCCACCAGCTCAAGGGAGGTCCCAGACAAAAACACAAGGAGCTCCACCACACTGTTGCCAGCCAAGCAGGCCACAGCAACCCCTCAGGCTCCTGCTGCAGAGACCCCTACTGCTGATAAAACAGTGAACAATGATCAGAAGAAATCCCCGGAACACACTACAGAGACCAAAGGTACCGCACCTTCAAGTCTGATGTTCAAACATTTTGCAATATATATTTCTGCATAAACCTAAGGCAGACTACCTTGACAACCCTACCATGTTATCAGCTTTCTACAGGCACCTGATTTCTCAAATGTCAAGGATTTAATAAAAAGGAGAGCTCTTTTAAACTTTGCTTCCTTTTCAGTGAGACCCAAACTGAATGTGAAGCCGTCTGTCATGAAGCCTGCGGTGCAGGTGAAACCAGGCCAGAAGAGAAGAGGCGCAGAGCGTTCAGCTGTTGCTGCTGTTAAACCACTGAACAGTGCCTCTGCTGTGCTGGAGGAGCCACTGCAGGAGACGACATGCAGAGACAGACCGGTACGTCAGCATGCCGGGCTAAGATGGGGATTTTATATATAGGGGTCCGTGCATGAAGTGCCTTAACTACTGTTGTATTAGTATTGTCAAGTGAATCGTTTTTAGTACATATTGATTAGGGCTGTGTTAAAAAATTGACACGGCAATATTTCGCAATAATTATTTTTGGAGTAGAAAAACATGGAAGGCCAAAAGATACATGCCAGCCCATATGCAAGAGACGCTGCAGAACAGCGCTCACCAAAGGTACAAACACGGTCAGTTTAGCAAAACACCCGAAGAGCCGAAGCATTAAACTAAATGACCCAGTGAACTGCGTTAACCGAAATGTGACTTTGTTTGTTTCCTTCATTTGGACTGTAGGTTGTATTCGGTTAAGTTATGATGTGTTCAAGCGCTGTCCAGTAAAATTGAGTGTTCAGGGAAGTTAACTTCACTGTGAGTTCACTTTAATGTAGTGTTAGGTGAGGCCATTCTCATAACTCCTTCTGAAGGTCACATAAAGTCAAACTGCCATTTCTGCATAATCTGCAATTTCTGATTTGGACCCCAACATTGTCCTTTGCAGATGTATTTGTTCTTCTGGAGCAACAAGACCTTTCAAATGTGTCTTGATTAATTTAATGGGGAGCTTCTCATATTTTTTTATATTCCACTTATATTTCCTTTTTTCTGTCCGTTGTAGTCGTTGTAGTTGTAGTTGTATTGTTCATATTTGTTTTATTGATGCATTTCTACTTAACATAAACTTTGCATATTTACATGTTGGTTTGAATGATTAAATATGCACCCTTTCACTGTTATCTCCGATATGTCTGTTTCCTTTTGTATTTTTTCCCAAATGTAAAATCAAATTGCCATCTTATGTAAACTAGTACTGTATAAAGTGTAGTTCCGTACTGTGAATAACAAAGTGACTTCCATTGTCAGGTGTTCGCATCTTCCAGCGCCGAGACTCAGCTGAGCTCTGCAGTTCCCTGTAGCTCCAGCACCTCAATGAACTCGGGCTCCAGCTCCAGCCCACTGAGAGAGGAACTCCAGACTGTCCCCGTCTTCAAACAGAGTCTGAGCCAAGACACCAAGCCGACTGTCAGTGTTGCTGCTGCCAGGGAAGCCTGTACAGTCCCCCAAAGGTAAATGTCCACACAGGGCTTCAAGTTCACATATGAACTCTTCACTTGGTCATAAAATCAGACTTAATCAAACAAATATCAGGAGGCAACTGTGGGAAATCACAGAGACTTTTACTTAAATGTTTAAGTCAATATTACAGAATACCACCAAAACAGGAAGAAAGTGTGATTCAGAGCAGTCAGTCTAAACAGCCCTTCTTCAGAAATGAAGAGGGATGTAACGGTATCATAAACTCACGGTACGATAATGCCCCAGTATCAAGTCCACGACATGGATTTTATTGCAGTTTTTAAAAAAAAAAAGGAAAGAAAGAGAGAATCAAGACTTGAAAATATACAGCTTATTATTATCTCTTTTTTTTTTAAACTTACATTGCTTTGTTTCCTGAATAACAGCGTTTCTCAAACTACGGGCCGCAGAGCAATGCCTCCTGGTCCGCAGCACCAGCTCAGCAGATTCAGCAGCACAAACACAGCTCGGTAGTCCGTCATTGTTGTTACTGTTGTCCTCCTACTCGCACATGTCTACTGAACTGAAAACATAACGTGCATGTGCAAACTGGGGCTGTGACATTGGATTTACGCATAGATATATCCACATGTATCTATCTGAGAGATTTACGTACTTGTTTGGTTTCAGTGCAGTTCCCATTGTTTCCGTCTGAACGAAAGGTGAGATGACGTCTTGTGGTTATGACAGCAGCCTATCATGCTCTGCAGTTGGCTTGTTAATATAGCGTTAATTGATTTTTGCGTTAATTGCGACAGCCTTACCGTCACATGTCCACGATGATACCAAGGCACTTTTGCCATCCTGATGCTGCAAAATTAACAATACCGTTACATCCCTAGAAATGTACTTATTTAAGAAAAGAAAGAAGACTTAAAATACATCAGGGTTTAGTCATCTTTGCAAACTTTTCCACTTAATTTGCAAACAAGTGAAGTGGGTGTTTTTTTGTTGTTTGTTTTTTAGAAAAATGAGACAATCTCAATAAAAAAATGTGTTTTTTTTAAACATTTAAAATGAATGTAACATTGTTCATTTCTAAAAAAATCACAATAAATGAAATAATAATAATAATAATAATAATAATGATAATAATAATAATAATAATAGCCTCACCTTGCATTTCAGCCCAGCCCTGAAGACTTCTACCCAGCCCAAGTCACGAAGATTAAGCGCAGCTGCGACTCGCACCTCCAGTGCCACTGCCTCCACCTCTGCTGTGGATGACTTGGAGAAGCTGATTGATGAATTCACTGGCGACCACCTGGAGGATGAAGACGTGGACCCTTGCATCGGAGAGGACGACCTGCTGCAGGAACTGTCAGAGATGATTGATAGTTGAGGGATCCGTTCAGCACAATCAGCACAGTACCCCTAATTGTCATTTACAACCTTGATTTGTGACTTTATCTTTGCAAGAAGTGAAGACCGTCACCTATCGTCTAAGACAAAAGACGGTTCTTTTTCTTCAGCATTCAACTCATTATAAGCTTTGGGTTCATATTTGTCATGTATCACATTTTATGCATCTTCTCTTTTTCATGTCCTGCTCATTTGATCATTTAATGGCCAAGGAGTTATTCTGCATAGCCTATTTTTCGTTTTATTTTTGACCATGTCTGTTCATGAATGTTTTCCAACATTTCAGGTCTTAAAAAGAGAGGAAAAAATAAAAAACTGCCCCTCAGAGTGAAGGCCATACTCTGTTCATCTTTAATCTCTGGAAGTGAAATGTTGGGAATGATAGATTTGTCATTTTAGAGATAGTCATGTCTGTATACTGTGTATGCAAAGTGAAGAGTAATCTCAATATAGAAATAATGTATACTGCTGCACTT
>JAPZDX010000012.1:30284360-30298633 GCA_029783625.1 Naso annulatus | reverse complement strand
TTTTTATGTTGTGATCTCAAGATACCCTAAAGAAAAAGATAGTAGCGACTGTGGCCACTCTCAGCTTCCATACAAAACCAACAGTAAACCTAAATCGACAATCTTTCCCAAAACCTAACTTTGTAATTTTGTGCCAAAACCTAACCAAACTGTGACTCCCTTCCTCAGCTCCTTTCCTCAACCAAACCTAGAAGTTTTCGTGCCCTAACCAAATTGCAACCATTACACAACGCTTCTTGCACACAGACACTTCAGGGTACCTTGTTGGTCTGTGTGACATTAAGGGCAAGTGACAAAATTGTCAGTACATGATGAGCTGGGTAAGAATGTGTTTATCATTTTGTAGCTTTGTTTCGTGTAGAAGTGCGAATTACAGTCTTTGACTGACATATTAATGCATCTAATGGCATTAAAATTTAAAATATTGCTTTAAACGAGTGTACAGGGTAATTTCAAAACAGATGCAAAATGCATTTATTATCACCTTTGTTGTGCTGTGCAGTTAGTCTTAATACTGTGTGATGTGTATCCAGTGTGAGATCTGTTCTGTCTCAATAATGAGTTTATCATTAACACCATACCTGTCTCTCTCACAGTCAAGATCATTGCTTCACCTTCATTCTGACACAGACTCAAAGCCTGTTGCTTTTTCCTTAAGTCCACTCAGCTCTGTGCGTGTGTGTGATTGTGTTTTTGTGCATGCAAGGATTTACATGCATGTGTCATATGGAGCTTATCCTCCTTCCTTCCCCTTCTGTTCCGACACTTCCTCTCTCTCTTGCTGTCTCCCGTTTCCTCACATCTCGTCCCTGTGTTTCCCCATGCTGAAATGGGTCATCTGTCCCTGACAGGAACGAAAACGAGAACAGGTACTTTGGATTCGGCACCACATCTCTCTTGGCCTGTGCATGTGCGGGGAGCAGATATTTCCCCTGAGCTGGGGAGAACGGGGGGTAGATAACGTGTATCTAATTTGGGGAGATCAAACAGAACAAACAATCTCATTAATGCATTGCTGTACCTTTTTCATTCCTGATGTCAACAGCATCAATCCAGCTGGTCTGAACTACTTTTAAAGCACTATCTGAACAATGTGTTGGACAGTGCTGATATCTTAGACGTCACAGCGATTAAATATTCT
This sequence comes from Naso annulatus, assembly GCA_029783625.1. Taxonomy (NCBI): domain Eukaryota; kingdom Metazoa; phylum Chordata; class Actinopteri; order Acanthuriformes; family Acanthuridae; genus Naso; species Naso annulatus. The sequence goes on along the minus strand of JAPZDX010000012.1, from coordinate 30,297,492 downwards.
GCAGAGAGATGGACAGGATGCAGCTAACCACAGCGCTTCGCTTCCTTTATGGGCGCCAGTCTGTCAGTCAAAATATCAACCAAATGTTCTGTATGTCAACAATCTAATCTACAGACTTGTTCATTTAAAAACAAGGCCAGCGCTCCCTGTCTCCAGAGCTGTCTGGTTTCATGGTAGTCACATGACATCCAAGCTACACAAACAGAAATATTATGAATGACAGAGTAATTAATTATTTGGTGTCTAATTTGATTGCAACTGGACCCACCAAAAACATTTTTATTCACAGATGTCGGTGCCCTCAGTCTTAAACATAAATCCAGAAATATTTTTGCCACCTGTTTGAAATGATTCCTTGCTTGGACTGTATAATATAATCTTGCTGTTTACGTTCCCACAGATGCAAATTAAGTAAAATGCACTGCAGGGACTGTGTGACATTATCAGCAGCAACATGTCACAGCAGAAATGAGCTAAATCAGAATGTTGTTTTTGCTCTACAAAAATGACAATATACATTTTCCTTGTTTCCTTGACAAGACTTTCTTATAAGTAAATAAAACCAACAAACAGACAGGAAAAAAATCTACAAGTGTTAAACACCTCAAGACTCAATAAATGCACCTTTTTCCCCCCTAATTTTCAGCAGTACAGTAGGTTCAAACAGGGTTAAAAGAAAATGTGACCAATGAGGCACATGACACCTCCCTAATTTTTGACTTTAAAGAGGATTTAAAGTAATTCAGCATAAAGACTGAAGGCAGAGATAACCTGCTGGTTGACTCTGTCCTACAGTAAATAGCAGTCAAGCCTCATGTAAAACACACAGACCATGGTTTCCTCTGCTCCATAGTAAAATAATAATAATAATAATTTAATCTGTTTCTTTATTTGAGGCTGTTTTTATCAAGCTCAACACACAGAGACCTTGTCTCAAACTTTATCTTGTAAAATAAAAGGACAGCGAAGTATCCGACCCCTTTAACCACAAAAAGCTGTTGAGGATCAGCTGTTTAGACAGGACTGAGATACATGATCCCAGAAAGCTGCATGAACTGAAGGTCTTGAACCATTTTTACTTTCAGCTAAGTCCTGGACGTATTTTTCATCCCTCTAGAGGTTAATTGCATTTTTTTTTGTTGCCTCCACTGGCTTACATTTAAAAAGCATCCGCCACCAGATGCAGGAAGCAGGAAATCACTTTAGGTCGTTGTGAGGACAAGAACGACAGGACAATCCATGTTTGGCACAATGTGACACCATGAAGGAACTGAACTTTAACATTAGGCAATATGTCTTCTGTATAAACATCACCTGTTTTCTCTACTGTCTTTAGAGTTCTGTCTTTTAGAAGATTTTTTTGGGTAGTTTTAACGTGCAGGACAAGAGTAAAACAACCTTCTTTTTTAAAATTTTAATTAAACTGTTTCATTTGCCATCCTGCATGAAAAACAAATGGGATTTCATGTTGTATTTGCTAAAAGATCATTATATTCTAATTCCAAAGATGTGCTATGCTGCCCTTTTCCTACAATGGACAATAACAGAACAGATCTATTCATAACTTTATTCAACGGTAAAACCTTTTTTATTATGATGGATGGTTTAAATGTATTTACTTACTAAGATATTTGAATGTTGATATTTGAATGTGTCGTTCATCATCTCCCTGCACTGACATTGTTAGACCTTCTTTTTTAGTATTGGTTAAAGCATGTCTGGTTATTCATCTGTCTCATGACTGTCTTTCTGTTCAACCCACCCCACTTTATGTCTGTGTTCTTTGTCACTTTTTGGATTTTTTTGCCTCATCGATCCAAAGATCTCTACAAAGGTATGAAAGGAAAAGAGTCCGTGGTATCACTACCTGAGTCCTCTTAATTCTCCTCTAAGAAAGGCTCATCTTCTATTGCACATTTGCAATGAATTCTAAATGATTTTCTTTTAGAATTAGTCAATTTTTTACATCGTCATACATTTTATTAGTCAAATTTAAGAATTTTAAAATGTTGTTAATCCAATATAGTATAATTATAAACTAATACAAATAATTAGTGAATTAACAAGTCTCTCTATACTAGTCTGTCAAGGTAAGCTGAGGTACAGAAGTATCAAACCCAGAGAGTTGACTTTCCGACTCTTTAGTCACATTAATCTTTGTCATTATCATGAAATTCTATGAACACTGCAGACAAGTGTGCTTCTGTTTTGTTATGCAAGAAAGGTTATCTGAAAAAAAGGTTATCTGAAACTCACTCCCATTTTCTGCTTATTTTCCCACCTTTGCTCTTCATCTCAAAAAATTCACCTAATCAGATAATTAAATCATTCCCAACTTTGCCCATCACATTTTAAAGTCACTGAAATAAAAGGCTCTCTCCTAAGACCTCCCGGCTCTGTGAACCTGCTGGTGGAATACAGTCAACAAATGAAAGGAAGCCAGGCAAATCCAACTGGGTGGTTTGAAAAGGACTCTGCCTCCTAGTCAGATTTATTTAATTAGCTGTTAGAGATGTGAAGTGGTACCGGTCCATTGAAAGACCAGAACTTGCTGGCAGAAGAAATATTTCATCTCAATGAGACTTTTCTGGCTAAATAAAGGATAAATGAAAGAATAAAAAAGCTGTTCTTCTGTTTAACTTCTGGCTCATTCAAAGGACAAACTGTATAGCCAACTTTTATTTCCCAGTTACTGTGCCGCTCACTTTAGTGCATATTGCATCTAATACATTGACGAACTATGAGGAAATCCACACACATTAAGCAAAATGTAACAGTCATTATAAAAAAAGTCCTCTGAGGAGTTGCCTGTACTCTAATTTCAGGATATTTTATGTTAATGATCACCCAAATGATCATTAAAAATACTTGAAAATCTTTTAAATTGATTAAAATGAGAATCTTCAGAACAGCCACATCTGTGGTTAATGTTGGTTTAGTTTTATATAACAAAATCCCCCAAGGGAAAGATCGTAGCTGTGTTTAACGATGCTTAATGAGTTGCTTCATCCAAACTTTAAAAAACAACAACAACAACAACAAAAAAACAATACAAGAGATATTTTTACACCATGAAAGCTTTTTATTATGTCCATCATCTTGGGACAGTGATTTCAGAGGTGAATGTCTCAAAACAGAATTGCAGCATGTCTCTCTAACACACAGCCAAAACAAGCAGCTAAGAAGTTTTTAACACCAAATAGACCCCTATTCATTCATTCATTCATTCATTCATTCATTCATTCATTCTACTTAAGATTGAACAGTAGGTGAAAAGCCTCCTGAAACAGACTGGCAGAGCTTCAGCAGGTGTCTGTTAATCAGATTGAAACAGTTTTTGACAACAACGAGTATAATATAAAATATATTAAACATAAGGACTTTTCCAAAACCACCGTGTAAATAAGAGTTTTACGACAACTAACTCAGTTCCTAAACATCGTAGTTGTGGTTTAGATCGCTGAAGCCAAAACAACAGAGAGAGTGTCACTGTCGTTACACTTAGAGACTGAACTATGAGGTCTCAGATGTCTTCCAGTAATGATTCTTTTGTCATTTTAATCAGTCAGTGATCAAAGATTATTCACATGTATCCACCACTTTCCTCATATATGTACATTTTCCACTCTCATCATACAGTACATGTAGCATCTTTTCTTCTCTTCACCTTATGTCTTGTCAGCCTGCATTCCAAAAGTGTCTGTTTCATTTTCTGTTCTTATGTCACTTTGTGGAATGATAACGTAAATACTAGATTTTAAACAGAGTCTAATGTGCTGGATTCTAATTGTGTTGGACTTTGATCTCGCTGCATCTACCTCGGTCTATGTGTCGCCTAATCGATGGTTTCTAAAATGTATCAGGTGGTTTGTGGGGTTCCCAAAGTGTTTTAGCATGGAGCATGATGAGAAGCTACAGTGGAGATTCTGTCCTCTCCAAGGGAATCTCAGTACATGATGTCTGATAACCTTAAAATGCATATTGCAAACATAAGAAGACAAGAGAAATCCCAACAGGAGTAAAATCTCACTTTTGCATCCCTTCAATGCATTTCTTGCTGTTATGCTAATGGCTTGATCTGAGACAAGAAAGCAAATGTTAGTCTGTAGCTCTTTTTCCCTGTGCATGAAATTCTCTTCTCCATGAAATCTGAGTTAGCAGACATGCTGCCATGCTCTGAACTGAGATCAAGCACAGCTCCAAAACTGAGGTGCAACTGGAGTTTTCTTGTCTAGATCTCATGTCAGATTGTGACCATCATCAAGCATGTGTATGCAAATTTCTTATTTGAAAGGAGAGTATCTGTTTTAGTCACCCTTGTCTGCCACAAAATACTGTACGTTTATCTGTTTGCTTGTTTTTACAGTCCACAAGTATGCCATTCTTATGCTGTACCAAAGTCAAGACAAGGTTAACACCGATCATTTAAAAAAGCTACACAAAGAGAAGATAATTACAAAAGCAAAGAAAGAAAGAAAGACTAAAACAAATATGATGATATGTAATTCTTTTGCAGAGTCGTTCATCTAAAGAGCTTTTGGAACATTCAGTTTTTTGCTGATAAAACTTACCCCAGGAAAAATTACATTTCCTATAAAACATATCAGTGCAATTTCTTTTAAATGAACAATATCTTTAGGAGACAGGGTTACATTTAAAACATGGAGATGAATACTTTTTTGTGTTCTGCAAAATCCGCTATTAAAGAAGTTTGATTTTTCGCACATTAAGTCTTGTAATAAGGAATTTACAATCATACTCAATATTCTACAGGATTATTATGACGAACGGCGCAGTGATGAGAGCTGGAGCTCCTTGCTGACATCGCTGCTAACTGAAAACGGCTGAAAACAACGGAGGAGAAGGGGCAAATCAAGTGCTTCAACAATCTGGCAAAAAGAGATCATTTTAAAAGATGAGCCAATCGCCGAATGTTTGCAAAATGGCGTCCTCTCATGTGACTAAAATACAGAGTAAAACAGCAGATTATAAGCTGGAAACGGCTGTTTTGTTTGTTTCCTGAAGCGGCTAAAATAGCTAAATGGCTAAAGTAGCTAACACTAGCTAAAAGCTGTTGTTTTACTTGGTGTTTTAGTGTCAGTACATGAGAGGACACCACTAAACATTTGGCAATTGTCTCATCTTTTAAAACAACCTTTTTCAACAAAGGACTTGAATTGCCTCTAAACTTTTGTTGTTTTCAGCTAGCGGTGGTCAGCAAGGAGCTCCAGCTCTCGTGACTGCACTGGGCGTCATAATAGGCCTTATGCTGTAGAACATTGTATATGATCGGAAATATCCCTATTATAAGGCTAAATATGCAAAAAAAGAACTTCTCCTGTAAGTGTGGATCAAAGGCATCTCCAGTATATCATGCAATACAGCTATGTTTCTAAAGAATGTGTTTGGATTTTCTCAAGTGTATGCTGATACAGTAACTATATGTCATATGTACTTTGAGAGAGTTGTAGCTACTTCTTCAGTCCACACTGGTCATGATGCAACTGAAGCTTGACATGGTTTAAAGTCTCTTCCTGATTGATGCAATTCAAAAGTTCAGCTGAAGCTCATGCCATTACTCAGCGGTATAATTTCTCTCCATGTATATTCCACAAGGTGTCTGTATTAGTGTTGCCAGATTGTACAGACAAAAAGTAACTCAGTCAGGAAATCAAAATACCTGTCTTAACTGTAAGAAAAGACCTTTAGAAAATGTTACACATACGTTTTAACTTATGTACTTACTACAAGTCTTTTATCACAGAGCTCTTATAGAACATAATTCAAATAGGAAAAAGTTTCGGCCAAGTTGTGTTGAATTAAATTACGTTTGTAATTATCAGTTATCAAGGATTGTGTGTTAGCGCCCTGTCAGTCTTAATCATACCCATAGATGACAAAAGCTTTAACTTTTCACTGCCCAAATGTACAAAAATTAGCCTGAATTATTACAACCAGCTCCAACTGTGACCCATCCAATCACATTAAATGTAGCTTTGAAATCCATCCATGCTGCGTGCAGGCAACTGTAGAGTCTCTACACAGAGCCTACAAGAGAGTACACACAAATACTAAGCATGGTTGTTCACTGTGTAGTTGCTTTGTACTTTAAGGAATCGCTTCATGGCCAGTGTCAGGCAGAATGAATAGGGACATCTTTAACTCTTCCAAATGACATACAGCGTGAGAATTTTCAAACCTATTCTTTAAGAAGAATATGGGAAAGAAATGAATCATTAACTCATAAAATTGCAACTCTAGTCTGACAAGATCTGAGTGACTTAAACATTCAGTCACTTCATCAAGAGTTATCAATAAAAAAGCTGAAAATATGAAATTAACATCATTTCTTTACCTGCAATGCCCGTAACCTTTCACTTTCCTCTTTTAACCTGTGCCAATGGGATCAACAGGGTCCCGAACTCCTTCTGACACTGTGTCAAAACATCCTGTTCCCATTTAACGGTCGATTCTTCTCCTCATTTTCCTTTACAGCAGCGATGAAGACAACAAACCCCTGCAGGGCAGCCAGACATCGCTGGATGGCAATGTGAAGGAAAGTGACGACAGTCTGGTGGACTACGGTGAAGGCGGCGATGGTCAGTTTAACGAGGACGGCTCATTCATCGGCCAGTACACGGTGAAGAAGGACAAGGACGAGACGGAGGGCAATGAGAGCTCTGAGGCCACCTCGCCTGTCAATGCTATCTACTCACTGGCGTAGCGCTGTAGCAGCACATGGGGGACTCAGCGGCACCCTCTGATTGGAGGGCTTTGCAACAAATCACAACACTATACACCAGACACAAACACACACACATAAATATATAATAATATATGAAACACCTTAAATACACAGCAAACGCAGCAGGGCCTGTCTGGAGACTGTGTAGGCTTTCCTCTACAGATAAAGTAACGGGGGAGCACGGGAGTGGAATCAGACCACAAGCCTTTATTTAAAGTTCCAGCTCTGAGACATCAGCCCCTTGGAGGTGACATGTGACAGACGGTGGACAGTGCTCTATTCCTCTGCACCCTTCCTGCCCTTTACCCACACAGACTTGAAGTGTGCCTTCAGGGCAACTTTCAGCACTTGGAGGCTTCAACAAGTTTCCTTTAGAGATTTTTCTTCGTTCTGTTTCTGCTCCATTTTCAGAATCCTCGCTCTCCTTCCTGATGCGCCCGTCATACCTCTGTGTAGCATCAAGTAAAGTACACACAAGAGGTCACTCACACACTGGCCCCATCCTGTGACATATTAGCTTCTCATCATCAAACTCAACAGGATGCCGGCAGATATGTTTATCATATTGATATTTACGCAATGAAAGATTTTAGTTTTTCACAGCTGGTAGATGAGTCATTGAATCGTAATGAGTGCTGTATACAGTCATAACACACATTTTAGTGCCCTGCAAAACTATGCACTATCACCTCCTCCATACAGCTTTGGGTTGAATCTGTATAGTTCAAGTACACACTTTGAGTTTCTTTTTTTACCACTTGCAAGCTGATCACATGCTTTTAATCACTTTGCCTTGTATGATGTGGTAGACATATTTTTCTTACCTCCGATCCAATGTTGTAGTACAGTTGTTCAAAATGGCCGTCACAAAAAAAGTTATTTCTGCCACGGCAGTAAGCTCTGCTACAGTATGCTATTATGAATCCCATTATTAGAAAATCAATATTATTTACCACAGCATGGTAGTTACTTAGTGCGACAGAAGTAGGAAGGGGATGGAGAGGAAAGTTAGTTTTTCTTGAGAAACCCAGAAAAATTCCCCAGTTAGCATGCAGGCTAATGCTGCATTCATGTTAATGAGAACAAATGTTGGTTGACAGTTTGGTTTTTATTGACTTTGGTTTTTAATTTGTTGCACTCATGAGTAATTTAGAGAGAGTTATGAAAGTGTGTTTGATACCAAACCATTGCAACGTCAATCCAACATAGGGATCATATAATATTCATATACTTACAATGATGGGAAAAGGGTTTTAAAAAATGAAAAATGTATTCCTCTATAACTTCCTACATGCCTTCCCCAGTTGTGACACGAAAATTGTTCAAGTTTGGGAAGCCAGCCCAAAAGTCCCAGTTAGTTCTTCACTCCTGTAAGCTAATATGTACCGTGCTCTTAAATTGGAAGCTAACGCCTACAGTATACTTTCTCTTATGGGGCATAAATGCAGCATGAGAGGCTTGGATCCTAAAGAGGTGTTCAGACTTTTGTCTTTTTCACAAATTTTACCACTGGATTTATACAGACTGATAGCTGTCAGCAAGCGAGTGACATCCACCAGACCTTTCCCCCTTTTTCTCATTTTCTTATGTTTTAAAAAGCTTCAAAATAGGCAAAAATGTTGCTAAAGTTGAAAAATTTTCAACAAATATGGACACTCTTTAGCTTAATTCATGATTTTTTTTTTCCGTTGACTTTTTATGCAATTGCATCGCCTCAAAAGCTTTAAAACTCATGTTTAGTCTGAACCCACTCTCATAGAGCCTAAACACTTCCCTCCAGTTTTTATAAATTCATTTAATTTGTTAATCATTACCCATGGATGAAAATGACTGTGTTTGTTACATGGAGGATGCTTAAAATTGCAAGATTCACAGCATGAAAAAATATACACGCAATTCCCAGCCACCTTTTAAATGCAATGTATCCAACTAATTTTTAGTTTTTGCAGAGAACGATAGAGAAAAAAAACAAAAACTGAGTAATGGAACTAGTTTTTAGAAGTATGTACACTCAGTATTTCATTTGTCCTGCAACCATATTTGTCATGTGGTCCTTCTGTTTGCAGACTGATGGACTGACAGTCAGTGATTTACTTGGGTTTCTTGGATTTATGCTAAATATTCACCGAGTGCTCATCTGTGTTACTGCAAAGGTTTGACACTCTTAGTTAACTGCTATTCAACAGCACTATTAAATTCTAAATCAAATAGATCTTCACTGCAGTTAGCAATTGGAGTTAACGTTGTATTTCAGATATTTATTTTATATTTCTATTTATTACATTATGTGGATGGTATTAATATATTAGTCCTTAATTTAATATTTGTCATATACACATTTTTGAACCTTTTTTTTTTGTTTCACATCAGAAATTGCCAAAATAAAAATGTCTCCAGAATCTGCTATTGTTCATCACGAGAGGCATGAAACACAGTATGTTTGAAATATTTGTGTAGCAGCAGGCTTTTCTGCTGTAAACAAAACCACAACAACAAATAACTCATTGTTCATGAAAATGTCATGTTAATCTGTCCATTGTGCTGCTCTTCTCGTATTCATGTTGTATTTACTCTGTGTTGTTCTCAGATTTATGTAACATTTTCACCAGAAAGAAAATTAATACTGTTGCTTATTATTTATTTGACATTTATAATGTACATGTAGGTCCTAAAAAAAAATCCCCTATCTCTGTAAATATTTAAAAGTCGATTTCCCCTGAAAAATGCTTTATCTGAAAAGGAAACAAAAAGTCACAAATCTTTCGCCACCAAGCAAATGTTGTAGGTGCATCTTTAGTCTGTCATGCACCTTTGTATTGTAGCTTGACTAACATTTGCACTCGGAAAAAGTAACAAGAATGATCTTTCACTCCATGTTGCCCTTCGCTTTGACGTGATGAAATTCAGAACTGACTGTGGCAAGTCTCTCAGTCACTTGTTTGATGATGGTTTAAATTCTATATAGAGTGATACGTTAGATTCTTTATGATGTAAATAAGATGTAAGTGCTCCTGCAATATACCGTTTGTAGCATTTTCGCACACAAGCTGCTAATAGGCCATAAAAAAAAAGATGCATTTGCTGAGGTTTTGAAACAACCTTCCCTCCTTTAAAATGTCGTGCACATTTGTTGTCTCTCTGAGACTGCATAGACTAATTCTTCCCATGATGCCACTCACCTAAAATGCCTACTGTTGCACAGCTAGTCCCAATTTAGGGGTATTCTTGGAGGACTGAAGGTTAGATCTGATGCCCCTGTACAGCCTTACAATGACCCAAACAGCTCAAATGATTCTCTCTGTGTTTTTGAGGCGAGTTGGGGGTTCACGGGTTTAAATTTAGTCATCCACAAAAGGTCGTAAGAGTCTGCATGCAGCCCATAATTCATTTGGACCCGACACACCCTCTTCAAACAAGTGATTATTTGCACCTATGCAGACGCCAAATGTCATGTCTTAACAAGTTTGTGCATGTCCACATCTGACCCACACCTTCAAATGAAATGCTTAAGCTTTTTTACTCTACGACATTAACAATTTATAACCTGGTAGACAACTGACAAACAGTCCAGCAGCTAAAAAGGCAAATCTGTTCATCATTTTACATTGGCTAATAAGAAATATTGTGGAGTTTCTTTTCTGCATTTATTACTTACATCCTGTGTTGGCTTCACATTAGTCAACTTTCTGTGATATAATGACAAGTTGACAAGGTTTGCCTTATGCAAAGGTCAGACTACATGATATCGGCCCGATAATAGCCCGACCGGGAAGACGTAGGTCATCCAGGTGGGCTCGGAAACTATCAGTGAGCATCGGGCATGACAATTAATTGTTTCATCACACGTAATGAATGACAACCGATGTCGTATCTTGGACACCTCATGACAAGACTAGCATGTTTACTTTTTTGTTTACCTTGCACGGCAACTTGTCAGTAGTAGTAGTTGTAAGTAGCGAACACTTCTTTGCCGATGACATCATGCACGTCATGTACTGCAAAATGATGGTAGATCGGGGAGCAGAGTGTAGTCTGTCATGTCTCTCTACCACAACGCGGCAAGAATTTGAGGCTCTTTAATTGCCTAATTGACACAGTGAACATTTTAACAGACAAAATATCTTGTAGTCTGACCTCAGCATTAATGTACAATTGAACATTTGACTGGCCCACAATCCACTGACCAAATTTGGGAGGAGCCTTTGAATTAGGACTGACCTTGTCGATCCCTTACCACTTTCTCAATCTGCAGACTTTAAAGGAGGAGGCCCCTAAAATGGAACAAAGTATGTCCTGGTGACAGACGGCCATTTTGAAAAGTTCAAATTCTGGCGTGGTATGTCTTACCCCTTTCCAAACAATGAGTGTGTGATTCTCTTAAAACAACCTTTCTGCCACTAAGTCCTTCTTTCAAAAACTCGTGTTTTTGTGTGTCTTTCTGCAGAAAATCAAAGCAAGTCTCTGAGTTCAAAACAGTTGGGTGTTATTTCCAAGCATCGTCTTACAGTATTGTTCACTCTAACTTTGATGTAACCAGACAGGGTGTTAGTTTGAGCATCAAGCACAGATGTTTTGTCAAAATATGAACCCAAGGCTGAAATAGAAGAAAAACATGGAGATCAAAATTGGTTTGAAAAGAACGTCCAAACTCTCTCACTGGACAAGTTTGAAGTGTTTTCTTCAAGATCTGGCCTGGAAACCTGCACCCCCTCTTCCCATATGGCCTTTCTCTTTCCAAGTGTATCACAGTTGGGAAATGTTTTCGATGGGCTATGTAACAAAGAAAAGAAAATTATGCATATTTGCTGATACACACTGCTTTTTTTCTTGTCCTTTTGTTTGTGCCCGTTGATTTAAGGTACGCACAGAGCTGAGCGTCTCTTTTTACTGTCTGCTACGCCTTGGCTCACCTTTGATGGTGAAAAAGAAAATGTCAGTGTGCAGTTTGACAGGTTTTCGGTGTTTATTTTCAAAATGCTGCAAATTCTTGAATTTTACTCGTGCACATGAAAGATTTGCAACTGGATTTTTTAAATGATTGATCACATGCTGTCTGTCTTTTTTATGAATTCTCATATTAGCATCTTCTTGTTTTTACCATGTGTAACAGAGCAGCTCGTCAAAGTCTTGCTTCGACACGCAAAATAACAGCTTTTGTAAGGTACATACTCGACAGAAAATGGCAAAAATATATTCATCATGTATGCGTGTATAATGAGATGTTGCAACTTCTGCTAGCGACGCCTTCTTTATAGTAAAGCTATCTCCTTTTCTCTACCTCCTGACGACTTGTCTCTGTTCATGTCTGAACCTCTGCCGTGTTTTCCCAAAGCACAACATTTTACTGTAGTTTCAAAGACTAAACAAGACAGCGTCATGTCTGAACTCGTGTATGTATGTGTTAGATATCTGTAGAAGAAGTAAAGATCCCTGAGGTAATATAATTCAGCCTTGTTGGAGCTTATCAGCTGTCTGCCAACAACATCTGTAAACAGTTGATTATAATTATTGGTGTGTAGCTTCTATTTATAAATAGTAGTTATGAATAGTAGAATCTAAAAAGTATCAAAAAATGGGGAAAAAAGTACTTTAATGGTCATCTATACAGCGTACAGTGAAAGAGTCTGCATTTAACCCATCCCTGAGAAATGGGCAGCCACAGCGCAGCACCCAGGGACCAGCTCCAGATTCTTAACCAGTACCTCAGTCAAGGGTGTTTACTGGAGATAGACCTATATACATGTTTTGATGGTGGGGAAAACCAGAGCACCCGGAGGAAACCCATGCAAACACTGGGAGAACGTGCAAACTCCACATAGAAAGACCCTGCCCCAGGTGGGAATCGAACCCAGGACATTCTTGTGATGAGGAAACAGTGCTAACCCCTGATCCACTGTGCCAATATGTAATTTATTTTGTTTTTGGGTGAACACTAATCATCAAGGATACATTTGACTGTTGTGAATTAGTTTTCAGCCAACTAACACTGTCTCTATATTAACATTAGAGCAACAAGTGAGCAATGCCATTTCCAAATGCAGATGCACATGCTAAAAGGGTTATCATACACTGACTGTCTGTGTGGTGGCATGGTAAAGACCTGATCCCAGTAGATGAAGCACATGACAGATCTTTCACAGGGCTGACACATTCATTATAGACAGCAATGTTGATGTTAACTGTAGTCAACTGAAGCAATACATTCTTCAGTCTGTGCTATACTGACAGAGTAAGCTGAGTTTTCTGAGTTGTCGTGCTTACACAGCCATTCTTGCAGTGCCTACATGTACCAGGATGCATTGCATCACAAAAAAAACAAACAAAAAACTTGCCAGGTCTCCAAGGTTGAAATCGTCGAATCAGAACATTTCTTTTATTTAATATTAC
>JAPZDX010000012.1:30234199-30245289 GCA_029783625.1 Naso annulatus | reverse complement strand
AAATAACTTGAAAATAGAGTTTTGATACAAGAAAAAAACTGTTACATTTTTAACTTTCAGATACTAATAAAGAGAAAGCCAGGTGATGTTTTTCGTGCCTTTTAAACTTTCCATAGGTGTAAGTTATTACAGACATCATTTTCACTACAGATGAGCAATATTCTTAGTAACATCGGCAAAAACAGACAGAATAAAACTCAAAAATGCTGTCAGGTGACAAATGAGACTGTCACAGAAAGGTAAATAAAAACTTTCCTATTTTCACACATAAGAAACAAAAATTACTGAAGTTATCAGAGGAAGTTATTGACACAAGGAAAAAAAATTTACAGCATACACTCTAACTGGTCATACAACAGTACAGTAACTTAGTAAGATTCCTGGTATTAGAAACTAGAATGGATGCTAGTTTCACTCTGACAACAGGAAAAATGTGGTATGTGAGAGCAGGTGAAGTGCAGACCTTTAATTAGAGATACAATTCTAATAAAGAATCTCCTTTTGTTTATGTTCTGTGAAATGTAAAACTTTGAATATATTGACATGTATCTGTTTTAGGTTTTCTGTTAAAGAGTTGTTTTTACATTCCTCTAGGGGGGTGAAGAGAACACAGGCTTCCTAAATCACAGTAGCTCTCTCCCAAGTTTCACTATCTTTGAATGACCTTTCTGGAACGTTGCAACAGTTTATTGTCCAACTGTGTTTCTATTCTTCAGAGATTAGAAAAAGTGCTGCACCACAAAGTTTCGTGTTCCTCGGAAACCAAACCATCTGTCATTTGTTCAGTCTTAAGTTTCATTTTTGCTACTCTGACAGTTCATTACCTTCTTGTACAGGAAGTACATGCTGCTGAGGTATGCCACAACAAGGAGCGTCAGGCTGACCTACACTGAGTCATGAATGACACTTTTGAAAATCTGTTTTAGAAAGTTTTCCTGTAGTTCAGTTTTCACCATTATCAATCTGAAGTGCACCTTTCATGACCCAAACCAGTAGTTAATCCGCACCAAATGTTACTCAGCTGTTTAATTTGTGGTAAACACAGACATGTAGGAGTGCCGAGTCAGACTGCAACTGAAATTAAGTTCAACCCTGAACCAGACAAGGTCTGTGGTGGGTTTGTTTTCAGAGTGACAAGTGTTGTTTGGCAACAATACTCAGTAAATAAAAGGTTCAAAGGTAGAGAGGCTAACCAAAGGTGAATAGTTGGATAAACTGAATTTCTTTCCAAAGCAGTTCACTGTGAATTTATCAGGACTCCCTCAGGGCTCCTGAGCTCTAAGCCAAAGCCATGGGGCAGCTTTTTTACTTTAAGGGAGAAGTTTGGTTTTTAGCACATTAAGCCCTATCAGAAGGTTATTTGCAATGGCGTAGTGCTGGTAATACGCAGGTATACAGAGTATGCCCACTTGTTTTTCAGTCTGCGTTGAGTACATCCACTTCTAAATCCTCTCTGATCCCATCTGCTGTAAATCAGCTCTACCAAAAGACCGTTTACAAAAGAAACTAATGGCCCATGGACTATTTGCAAGTTTTTTTTTTAATGTGTGGATGGACTAAGGAATAAGGAATAGTTCACTCAAAATGCCTAATCATGTAGTTGTTTCACCCTATAGTCTGACTGTGGGCCAGTATTAATGCAAAACCTGCACCTCTGTTGTGACCAGTGTAAATTTCATAATGATGCTCCTTATGCCATGAAGTCAAGCAGCAAGTGACAAAGTGCAAACGAACTAAAATAAAATGAACTAAATATGCAAGAGTCTTACATTCCACTTTTTAGAACGGAGCACTTGTCCTTTGCTGGACAGGTCACTTAAAAAAATAAAATAAAATTTAAAAAAATGAACATAAATAAAGAGTAAACCTACTTCTCCAGGCACCACTACATCACGGGTTATTTGCGATCATATACAATGTTCAGTAGCAACATTATGAGATCTCGAGCTCATTGCTGAGGTCGCCGCTGACTTCCACAACAGATTGGCGTGGACGCTGAGACAGTCCTTCAAAAAACACAACAAACATTTGTTTTCAAAGACGAGAAACTCACTGAGTGGTCAGGGGTGTTGGTGATGTTCTATACAAAAGTCTTTGCCTAGCATGCTTTACTTCAAGTTTTATTGATAATTTTATAAACTCCACTGAGTTGTATAGACATTGCCTAGAAGTTAAGATACTCCACTGCCAACGGAAACTGGAGGTTGGATTGTTGTTGTTTGTATCAGAACTCCAGCGGACACCACTGACTTCTCAGTGAGTTTCTCGTCTTTTATTGTGTTTTTGAATAACTGTGTCAGTGCCCATGTCTATCCATTGCGGAAACATCGAGCTCAAGTTCTCAAGAGTGCACCGTTCTTCATAATGTCGATATCGACCATTGTCTATGATCAAAAATAACCTTATTTAAGGCTTAATGTGCTAAAAATCAAACTTCCCCTTTAAGTTGCCATGGTAGAAAAAGCTGGGAAAGCGAAGCTCAGGGATTAGACATAATATAACACACATTAACTGTGCTACCAACACAACATTTTGACTTGTTATTAAGGGGCACTCTACTGCTTCAGAAAACAAAATTTCATTTCAGGTGCCAGTTGAAAAAAAACAGTAGTGGAAGCAGCTGTATAGTGTTTTCTGTTGCCCTGAAGGGAGCGTACTAAAGTCTGATGTTTATCTAACGTATAACCCAGATGATGACATCAGTGGTACACAAAATACACTTTTTTTAAAAAACAAAAAAAACTGTGTTACAAACTGGGTTCTGAAAGATGAGCGCACTTTCCAATGAGGGAGGGTCAAATGAAGGGTTTCATCGGTGTATTATGGGAAATGTTAGCCAACCCTATTGCTGCATCACTGTGTCAGTGCTTGACAAATCTGGCTGCACTCATTATCATTCTGCTGCAGGGGAAAAACACTCTGGCTTGTTTCTGTATCTTTCGACAAATCACAGCTGGGTGATGCTACGCCCTGGACAGGGATGGCGCATGCTCCTCTGCTGCTATAGGCGAGAAACAATTGTGCCGCCCCTCTGTTTGCAACACAATACAGCAGCAACACACAAACATGAATATGCCGTACACATAAAGCAAATCGTCCAGTGCAACGTGTGCTCAAAGTGTCAACAAAAGGCTGTTAAAAATATGCACATTACGCAACATGCTGACATTTTATATGCACACGCTGACAATATACAGGAACAGACAGAGTCTGTGATTTTTTAGCTGTATATTAGAAAAGAGTCGGGGTGCCCGGTGGCTCAGTTGGTAGAGCAGGCGCCCCATATACAGAGGCTGTGTCCTCACCGCAGCTGCCACAGGTTCGATTCCACCTGTGGCTCTTTGCTGCATGTCTTTCCCTCTCACTTGTTTCCTGTCTATTACTCAGCTGTCCTATCCAAGAAATAAAGGCAGAAAAATATCTTTAAAAAAAAAAAAAAAAAAAAAGAGTCAGGAGGAGCAGAACTGATCAGCACAAAGAAAAGCCAACAGACCGCCAGTGGAGCGGGGCTCTGTCTGCAAATTGCCTGAACAGCTTGACGAGCAGTGGCGCTTGCGCTTAAGAGTTGAGAATAAATTTAACCTATGGGAGTCCAAAAACTGTGAAAAATGCGACGCGTATCATTTCGTATTCACATTTTTCTGCCAGAAATCCACTTTATTCCTGTGTGCTGAGGAGCGCGGGGATGAGGTGCTTGTCTAGTTAGAAAAAAACAAACAAACAAGCAAGTTCACTATGGATTCGCCGGCCCTGGTCCTGGATGAGGCAACAGTTGTCCTGCAGAAATGTAACAAGTGGATAGTGGAGGGGGAGGAGTGCCACTGAAATCAACACCTGTGGGCAGGCGTACATCCACAGTCCACATCTGGAGAGCTAGACTTGGCAAATACAGGCTCCAGGTGTCTCCGCAGCAAACTTTAGCAAGGTGATAGGCTTTACTAACATCAAATATTTGTCTAACTAACACAGAGTATTGTAATGAGTAACTGCCTCCATCCAACATTAAAATGCAGTCTCTGACAGATGTTAACATTGGTGTAAAACTTAATTTGCTCCAACATTTCCCTGTCTTCACCGTTAACTGCCTTCCGTCCAGTCATCATTTGTAACCTTGATGGGTCACCATTTCATCACAGGGCACATACAGACATTCAACCATTCACAGTCACATTTTCTACAGGTAACGTAGAGTTGCCAGTTAACCTTAGCTGCTTGCCTTTGGACTGCAGGGAGTTGGCGACAACCTGGAGGGGAACCTGCGCAGACACGGGGCGAGCATGCAAATTCCACACAGAGAGGTGGAGTTTGAACCTAGAACCTTCCTGCTGTGCAGCGCTAATCAGTGCATCACTGTGCATTTCATGTTGTGAAATCAGGGTATGGAATAACATTGTACTGTGACAGGTGGATGGAAAAGTACTGAGCAGGAAGTATTTCACGGCTCAGCCGCAATACATCACTGCTTTCAGGAAGGACTGATGATGAGAGATACAGTAAAAATGTTTGTCAGCTAAAATGAGGAACATTGAGAGTTTAGAAACAATTATATCTAAATAGTAACTTTTGATGTGAAGGTCATGCATGGTGTTACGGTCATGGTGTGATTTCTTGGAAGAGGGATGTGAGTGAAATCTTTGTTTATCTCCACACTAGGAGGTTTTTTGCTTAAGGTCTCTAAGTGCTTTCTGTTTCAGTTTACTGGATATTTTTACTGGATATGTTTGGGATTCCCATGGCCTGAGTTCAAGGCAAACTGTATGTAACCTGAGGCAATCCAGCATTAAAAGTAAAGCAGGGAGAAGAACAATTCTGTGTGTGGGGGAGAAGAACAGAATAAATTTTAAAAAACGGAAGCTGAACAAGTTATCACAGTGAAACGCCCTATTCTATTTAGGTCGGTTTCTGAATTTTTGACCTTTATTGATAAATTATTTATTATTAACTTAATGATTGTGTAATGGATGTTTTTTTAAAATCAGTTTTAATTGCACCAGCTCAGTTATTGCACTTTGTTTCATGTTGTAATAAACCTCAGTGACATTAGACTCAAAGGAGTTGATCTTGTGTTGATCTGAAGGTTAATGAGAGTTACAAAAGTGTTGATACAGAAAAAGCTGTTCTGCAACACCTCCACTTTAACAACGGTAGAACTAATTTTAAAACGAGTAAAGCTTCTTTATATATATATATATATATATATATATAGAGAGAGAGAGAGAGAGAGAGAGAGAGAGAGAGAGAGAGAGTTGGGGATGGTGACTTATGGTATTACTATTGTTATTATTCTTGTGAGTAGGAAAAGGAAGGTGTGAATAAATGGTTTCTAACAGACGTCATTTACAGCCACTGCAGTTCCTGAGAAAAGTCACTCCCTGAAATCTGTCTGTAAGGATTAAGCAATTTCGATGCCTGTGAAGCCAGTCTGTTTAAAGGCGGTATCACGTGTGTGTTCTGTGGCCTCTGCGTGTCCACAGATAGACTTACTACCAAATGAAGAGCTATTGATGAAATGCGGAAACTGAGAGGGAGGGGCGGTGGGGGGGTGAAGAGCGCATGCCTATCGTACCGACCTGACGCTGACGCAGAACATAGGAAACGAAACTTAGGCGAGACCGGCCGGTTGCCAGGGAGGAGTGCGGCTCCCCAAAAGTTGAGACTCCAGATGCGCTCCGCTTCAGTGTGACGCCTCAGGACAGTGACGCACACGATGCTGCACGCGCACACCGGACTGTGGATGTTTATCAGCCAACTCTCACTCTAAGATCAACCTATTTGACTATTTGACGGTAATTAATATTATTATTAATATTATTATCATTATTATTACTATTATTATTAGTAGTATTATTATTAAATAGTCTTAGTAGTAGTAGTATTCAGGCTATTTATTAAGCCTGTTTATTTAGCCTTTTTGTGTGCTTACTTATTTGAGTAGTTGTAAGCTGCAGCAGCCTGCTGTAGTATTCGACTATCAGTGTATATTTTGAAATGGTAAACCTGACTCACACAGTGTGAATGATGTAGAATGTCTTTTGAATCAGACAACAATAAATAGCCTATTTTAATTTTGACTCTCTTGCAGCTTTTGAATTGTAGTGTATGATAGGCTACTGATACTGATAGGTTCCTGTCACAATTTTACAGTTCAAACGTTGGTTAAATAGCACTTCCCGGAAACTGAAGCGTGCCTGCCATAGGCCTGGTTAAAAAATACGCAGCTGCGCCATCTAGTGGAATTTGATGAAAGCTGTTTCCTGCGGTCAAGGCACTGAGCATGGGCTTAGTTTCTTTCCCAAATAATGCAAATAATTAATATAATAGATAATATAACGGGTCTGTTTTTTGTGACAAGCCCACTTTCCCGGATTTCCAATGTTCAAGTAGAACAAAGTGCAAACACGGCTTGTTTTTTGGTCTTGGGAGATTTCTGTAATTTGTTCTTTCCTTGCGATTTTTAAGAGGATTAGGGTTAGACCCTGTGAACTTCAGTTATGAGAACGACACACTTTGAAAATTAAATGCCTGCAGCTGTCGCTGTACCTTCAGATTAAGCTAGAGTCAGAGGTTTTGTTATACAGGCTATAGGGATTTTATTATACTTAAGTGGTATTAATTAATATTTTGGGGAAACTGTTACCACAATTCCCCACCCAAACAAAGATCAAAGCTACCAGCAGATATATCAAAGCTACCAGCAGATATCTCCATCACCCAGTGTGAATATTATAACATTAACTGGTGTTAAATTGTAATTAAAACACAAGTATTTAAAATTTAATCTACATTTTTCTGTTTACATTAATCTGTTTAAATTATTATTCTGATTGTACAATAAATATAGCCTAATTGTCTGTGTAGGCCTCTGTCCCCTTTTATGAAAGGCCTCAGAAGATTTTTTTTTTCATTGTTAGTCTGCAAAATACCCATATGGCATGATGAACACATGAGCTGTTATTTAATATTTGAATGTGATGAGGAACTCTCAGCTCAGTCAGACAAAATTGGGCCACATGCTCTGCATCATATTAGGTGAAGATGCTGCCATGTTGCTTAACTGTCCTATCCAAATTTTTCATGTCAGCCTCTTGTTGAGGTTTCTTTAAAAGTTGCCTAGTATTATGTTCTAAGTGAACCATCAACTTTCAGGACTGCTGTCAGAGTCATCCTGTAATCTCCAGTTGAACAAATACAAAACAGAAATAAGCACAGTTCCTATGTGATACTGAATGGTTTTATTGTATTAGCTCCAGTTATCAAAAGAATGATATTTGTTAAAGTTAAGTATTGCAATTTGTATTGTTATGAATGATGGTCATGGCTATGATATTCACTCTCCTTAAATTGACCGGTGCAGTTAAGACGTATCAAAACCTGCAACCTTTTCTTTGAAGGCGAACTGTCTGTTTCTGGCTCTCGACTTCCTTTTTCAATTTTCATTGTACAGGGTTAATAATTAAACAAGCTGACACTTCGGAGGACTGAATATCATTGCACATCTTTATTTAATGCGACATAATCACAAGTACAGTGTTAACAACGTTTAGGCAACATGGGCTGTTGACGAACAAACTCACGAGTCAAAATACATTCGCGTTAGCGCAAGCAGGACAATGAAATTAGGAAATACACCCATGATTGGTATTTTTCATTGCACATGTTGAACAACTGTAGAGAATTATACTTCATGCACAGACCAATGCCCTTCTGTTGGTTATACCACAACACCTAGTTTGGAAAAATTCCCCAAAATTATGTTAAAGTACCTTTTGTTGTAGGAAAGTATTAAAACAACGCTATGTAACTTTGACCTGTGGCTTTGAAAAGCGAAAACTTAACGTTGCACATGAATACGTTACACAAAACATCAGTTTTAGTAGAATTGGGTCATATTTTTTGGAGGAAAATGTCCTCTTGTTTTTCCTCTGATGTCCAACGACTGCTCTCCCTCAACTCTGTGATTCACGGAGGTTCCTGAAAGCAGCATGTAGGGTGCCTGCAGACTGAAGCTGCAGCTGCAGCAGCGGGTAGTTGTTGGGGACAGTTTCGCTAAATAAAAAGCTGCAGACTGACGGAGCAGTCATAGGACATCAGAGGGAAAACCAGAGAACATTTTCTCTGTAAAATATGACCCAGTTTCACTAAAATCCCCATTTAATGCGACATATTAACATGCATCGTTTAATTTTGTTTCTTCAAAGTTACGGGTCACGGTCAAACATATTGTTGCTTTAACCCAATCAGATTTCTCATAAATATTTATCCGTAATGTGGATAAAATGACTAAGTGGGATAAGGCAATTCTATATACAGCAAGAACAGTCACATACGTTCAGAAAGTTACATCACTTTAAATGTTTTCTGTCACCTCCATAACTAAATGCTGAAGTAACTTGTACACTGAAATCCCATCAAGATTGACACAATGTGAACGTTTTCTAGTACCTGGTGTACGTGCAACAACCCATGGACTGACTCATTACCCAGTTAGAGTGTCCAGATATGGATTAGATATTGGGTATAATGTTTTATTGAGCTTAAAGGATATCCATAGCAACAAAAACACTTTATTTCCTGCTGGGAAGTCTTGACGTTGAATCTTCAAACTATTCAGCCTATAAATAAAAAGTGTGCATCCATATGCACTAACAATATTAGTGGCTTTCAGAATTGAATATATTGATCATGCCTCTTATGTCTTCTCTGTTGTTTTCTTTTTCAGACACACTGAAGCAAAGTTGGATATTTCTCAGAATTTGGCCATCAGCTGGTCATAGATAATGACAAAATAAATCCAACCCAACTCTTTTTAGAGGTTCTTTAATTAGTACCTTAGTTAATCAGAATTATAAGTAAATCTTTGTCTAATTGGACTGACTGCAAGCTGGAAACACTACTGCAAACACAGTCCAACACTTCTTAGGAGAACTGCTCAAACTCTGAGCACATTTCTACAGTCTACAGGGCCACTTCAGGTTTTCCTGCATCCAGATGCTGACTTACGCATAATGAATGCATCACAATGTCAGCTAGTGGGTCCAGACTGGCTCCTCTTCTATCCACACATGACCTTAAACTCGTGTGCCCTCAGTGCTCTGTCCGGGAGGCAGACATCACATATACATTAAAACCAATCCACCACCAGTGTGCACGCAGTCTCCTGCTCTGCAAGGCCAAAGGTGGCAGAAAATGGAGGCCTGTGTCAAGGCGGCCCACGTTTCCAAAACCTAAGCAGTATGTGGTATGTTACTTCTTCAAGGAGGGCTTTGGTTGCACACAGCACAAGAACCGGTGCACCTTTGCCAGAAGCAATGAGGAAGCTGCTGTGTGGACATTTGAAAAAGATCAGAGATTAGATTATGGGCTTCTCTGCAGTCTTATAGCTCAGTCTGAGAGAGTATCTGATCAGCCTCGTAACTCTGAACCTGTGGGTGGGATTTTGGTAAATCTCGATTTAAAGGCTGTGTGTGATCTGTGCACTAGCAAGAAGAATGACATAACATACACAGTTCATTCAGTTAGTCACAAGTGCTGTAGAAATCTACTTTTAGTAAAAGCCAAAGCCTCTACCACATGGAGGCCTGTCTCTGAGCGGCCTACAGGTGGACAATTTGGTCGAAATGTTTTTTACCAAAAGTGTGACTTCATTGTTGAGGGCTCTGGGTGTAGACGTCATGGGAAGGGATGCACTTACGCCAGAAGTTATGAAGAGGCCACTGTGTGGAACTATATTAGGGATAAAAACATGGATAAAGATGAATTACTCAGTCTTGTAATTAAGTCTGACCCCATTTCAGTGACACCAGAAGGGGCAGCTCAGAGCATCCTCCAGCAGTTTTCAGGTGAATTCATCGAATTCTGTAAAGACTGCTTCCATAATCGTCCACAAAAACTGTCACCTAAAAAGTGGAATGAGACTTGCTCAGCAGACGAACCGCACAAATGGGATCCAGTCTTAGTTTATCACCTATCAGAGAATAGTAGAAAACACATCTACAACCAAGTGCGCCCTCTTCCCCAAAACTGTCAGTTCAAGTACTGTGGTCATGTCATTCAAGGCAAGCCTTGCTGGCATGAGTCTGGCCACTGTCAGTTCGCCCAGAGCGAAGTGGAGATGGCCGTGTGGAAAGCAGAGCACAGTGGGCTCTCTGTCCGGCCTCACCTACTGAAATTAAGCCGGCAGGATCAGACAAACTCCACGCAGGTCCGCATGTACTGCAAAGTTTGCCTCCTGGCCCTTTCCTCCCCAGAGAGCTTCTACAAGCATTGCTCCTCTTTGGAGCATGCCCAGCTGCTGTCGGAGGACACCACCACCAAGTGGAGAGGACGAAAGCCTCCACACAACCTCCGAGATGAGTTTTGGCTGTGTGACAGGTAAACAACTATTTACCTTTACATGTTTTACAACTACACTGTTTCATGCAGGTTTGTCGTCATGGCATTGTCCCACTGTCCTTCATTTCTGTTGTTGTCAACAAGTCCCATTAAAAGGCAAACTCCAAAATGCATTAGTCTGTCTCACACACTGTCTGACTTCCCCAGTCTGTCTATGTTCTCACATACGTTTGCCACTGAAGATGTAAATCTAAATATTCCATAGTGCTCTATGACACAGAGGACGAAGACTTATCAGTCTTTGATTACACACATAACACTTGTAAATAGAATTCTGCACATTTATTGTTTGTTTTGGTGTTTGTTGGGATTTGTTGACGATAAATTTACTTACAGAAAATCACCTGACTTTTGGTTCTCATTGTTACCAACTTTATACTTCACTGTAATATTTTACAGGTTTTATAATATTTAGTATGTTTATATTGTAAAAGAACTAAATTAAACACAGATATTAGGCACATATTCAGTCACAGTCAATATGGTGCTGAAGAACACCATTATCTAACAGTGCAGTATACAATAGAAATGGAAAGCATGACCTAACAGCCTATGGCGGAGAGATCTGGAAGAATGCTTAAATGAAACAGATCAAAGTCAAATACAATGCAGGTTTGTTCATGTAGTTCATCTATTTCCTTGTTTTTGTTGTGTCAATTGTGTAATTTCTCTCTCTCTCTCTCTCTCTCTCTCTCTCT
>JAPZDX010000012.1:30216369-30227597 GCA_029783625.1 Naso annulatus | reverse complement strand
AGACCTTTTATCTCAACTCAGGAAAAATGGGGAAGAAAACAAAAGCAATGCATTTATATTTTTGTGAGGTGTAACATTAACATGTACTTTCTTCTTTCCATTTCTGCTGTCTTTCAGTTCTGCAGATCTGTACGTCAGAGATCATTTCCATCCATTCAATGACGGAAAAAATAATGGAATTAGGCCGATTCGAATAAAGGCAAACAAACAAGGAAGCGCTTGGTCTGCCACGGATGACATTACTTTAAAATACTGTTTACTTTCAGAAGATGGACAGTCTTTCCTACCACCTACAAGAGCTGCATTAGATCGGCACAAAATAGTAATAACCACCACAACAATGGCAAGACATTTTCACGACCTAAAGCTTTCAGAGGGATACTTCACACACATACTGATTGATGAAGCCTCTCAAATGCTAGAATGTGAAGCCCTGATGGCTCTTGGTCTTGCTGGGCCAAACACCAGAGTTGTTTTGGCTGGAGATCACATGCAAATTGGGCCCAAACTTTTCTCAGTTGATGATCATCACCGTTCAAATCATACACTCCTTAATCGCTTATTCCACTACTATCAAGGCCAAATAAGTGATGCTGCACAGAACAGTAGAATCATATTCAGTGAAAACTACCGTTCAACCAATGAAATTGTGGAGTTTGTGTCCGCCCATTTCTACATTGGAAAGAATGATGTCATCAAAGCTGCTGGGAATGTTCCT
This sequence comes from Naso annulatus, assembly GCA_029783625.1. Taxonomy (NCBI): domain Eukaryota; kingdom Metazoa; phylum Chordata; class Actinopteri; order Acanthuriformes; family Acanthuridae; genus Naso; species Naso annulatus. The sequence continues at coordinate 30,226,879 of JAPZDX010000012.1, read as the reverse complement.
GCTCCTACAAATGGCCATGCCCTAAAGTTTCACCATGTTAGAGGAGACTGTCTTTTGGACCCTGTCACTATGTCTTGGTATAATAAAGAGGAGGTTGCCAAAGTGGTTGATGAGGTGAAAGAGATTTTCAATCACTGGCCATTAACCTGGGGTACCAAGGACCAAAGCTCAATCTGTGTTCTATCAGAGGGATGTCAGGTAAATTAAAACTTTGCAGTTACCACACGACTGAAACAAAAATATTAAATATATCAATGACGCAGAGAAGTTATTAGTATCATTATTGTTAGATGTGGTCAGTGATGTAATTGTCTCATTTGTTTGTAGGTTTGGCACATGAGGAGAGCGCTTTCAAAAGGAGGCTTTCCTAAAGTCCATGTTGAGAATCTTGCAAATGTGCAAGGTAATTTAAGAAATTAAGCATGTTTATCCCATTATGTTCGGAATAAAGGATGGCTGGGATGTCTGACTATTCAAACACTATACTTAGATTACCTTTCATTTATATTATTGTCGTTTTACATGATGAATATTGTCTTCATGTGTTAACAGGCAAACAGTTCCGGGCAGTCATAGTGACAGCTGTGCAAACACGTGACAGCCTAAAAACATCTCACTTGCCTGGCCTGGAGCTGTTCAATGATGCCCGTGTGTTGAACACTGCGATGACCAGGGCTCAGTCCCTCGTTGTTGTTGTTGGAGATGCTTCTGCCCTCTGTTGCTTTGGAAAGTGTTCAGGAGTCTGGAAGAGTTACACAGACCACTGCATCAACAACAATAGCATTGCACCAAAGCATTTCACCAAAGATTTCTTTGAAAAAGATGTCATGGAAACTGAAAGGTTTCAAAAGTCAGAACATGCGGATGTGAACAACATTCCCAGCGATGCAATTCTTCAAGAGATGATAGATGAATATGAACAGCTGAAAACAGAATATAGTTCCGATGAAGACCGTTTTGAAGCTGAAAACTTTGATCACCACAAGTCAAGATTATCACGCAACATCACTGATGTCGACGCAGACCTTTTGGAGTTATGTAAAAGACACCCAGAGATGTACAAGCGAGGAAAGATGGTCAGGGAGTCATATAACAAAGGTTACGTCATACCATTTCAAGACCCCACTAGACACATAAGCATTGAGGGAAGGGCAAACCTGGGTAGGGCCTTTAGTGGAGATGAAGTGGTGTTACAAGAAGAAAAGGTGATCAGCATCACCAAGGAAGCCGAATCAGCCCGTTTACTTGCGTGCCTGCTTGAGGATGAGGATCACAGCAAACCAATGAATTCTGATGACAAATATGTCAAAAGAACAATGATGCCCATTATAAAGTCTGCACCTAAAGTGCGTATACTGATCAACAAGAGGTATCGGAACTTCCTTCCAATATGGGAGCAGGTTAATGGACAGTGGACTATTGCAACATACGAACGTCTTGATGAAAAGCTCAGACAGGACAATGTATTCGTGGTTCAAGTGATTAACTGGAGAGATTACTGTTTTTTGCCAATGGGGAGAGTCATAGATATTCGTCCAATTGGTAGATCTTTGGAAGATGGACTAAGGATCCTAAATGAAGAATTTAAAGTTGCAACCACTACAATCACATCAGACGAGACTTTCTCCTGGACAGATGAAGACAGGAAGCACAGACAAGACATACGTGGAGTATTCACTTTCACTGTTGATCCAAAAGGAGCAAAAGACTTGGATGATGCCATCAGTATAAGGGAAATTGGAGACCAATATGAGCTGGGAGTCCATATTGCAGATGTGGCGAGCTTTGTGAATCCAGGTGGTAAATTAGATGAGGATGCAAAACAACGTGGTGCTACATATTACTGCACTGAGAAAGATCCTATTCATATGTTACCCCAGGACTTAAGCACTGGACACTTCAGTCTTCTGCAAGGTCAAGAGCGCAGGGTGGTTTCATTGATGTTCACAGTAAACAAGCAAACAAATGAGATAGAGGGAAAGCCCAAATTCCAGCTGTCACTTATCAAGTCTAATAAGCAGTTGTCCTATGAGGAGGCAGAGGAAATGATCTCCACGAGATATGAAGAGAGTCCTACATTTGACACTGTAGAAGACTGTGTCAGAGTGGTCTATTGTTTTGCCAAAGCTCAAAGAAAGATTAGACTTGACTTAGACTGGGTTTATTCTCAACCTGATGATCAGAGGTTTCCTGGAAAGCGTAAAGCCCATCTCATGATTGAAGAGCTAAGTGTGTTATTCAATGCACTTGCAGCTGAGACTTTGAGCAGTTCAGAAAAAACCAGGTATTGCACACCCCTTCGCTGCCAAGCAAATCCGAAGCCTGAAAAGATAGAGGAATTCACACAAGAGAAATGTGCAGAATTAATACCACTGTCCTTTCATGTGCGACACAAAGTTGACCATGACCAGCAAGCCCCAGACTGTGATAAGTTTCGCATACTTGCAGAAGTTTGGAAAGATATCCAGTCAGCTGCCAGGACAGATGATATTGACAAAATGGTGGACCTGATTGCTGCAGATGACATCCACCCTCTGCTCCAACCGATCTGTGACCGGTTCAGAAGGTGCTATAGCAAAGCTTATATCATCCGTTCCAACTCCTCTCGGGAAGCAAGGATTGGGCATTATTCTCTGCAAGTAAGGTCTTACACCCAAGCATCCTCACCAATTCGCCGGTACATGGACATCATCTCACAGAGACTTTTGCACTCCATCATCTGTGACAGAGATGTCCAATACACTCGAACAGAGATTTCAACTCTGTGCAGTCAGTTTGAGAAAAACATAAAGAATGCCAAGGAATATGAACAGAAGGCTGAGAGGATTTCCTATGCAGTGAGCATGAAAAAACAAAGTGCTTCAAAGTTAGCCTATGTTGTGAGTGCGGATCCAGACAGTGAAAATTTTGCAGTGTCTTTTCCTTTTAACAAGAACTTGTTTGCTGAGAGTGTATCAATCATGTACAAAGATTTACAACTGTGGGACCAACCATTGTACGACGAAGCAAATCACTGTATCACTCTTGCATGGAAAAAGCGGATCTATGCAGTTGACGACATGCAAATCTATCAAGAGTTAAAAATGCCAGACTGTGGTTCCTATGTTGAGCTTCCACTAGCAACATGGAAAACCACTATTGAAGCAATCGATGAAGAAAACTGGGATCGTGCAAAGTCTCTCGTGATGGACATTAATGCAGAGCAACTGGAAAAACAAAATATTCTGCCTCATTTAAAAGCTAACGCATGTACCTCTGAGGAGCAAAAAGTACCAAAAGGACAAAGGGGACATGAGGTTAATATGAACCTCCAGTTGCAACCAGGTGACACCCTTCAGGTTCAAATAACATCAGAAGTAAAAAGAGGTTATCACATGCCTGCTGTTCAGTTGGTGCGCATCAAACCAAAGTTTGACATTTGTGTGGACCATGTCCATAGCCCCATCACATGCCTCTCCAGATCTACGGATGATCCAACAAGAATTCATTACAGTGACATAGGGGAGTATGTGCGGATCTGGAAACCGTTGTGTGAAATGGAATCTGCCGCTACTGCAGTGGATGAAAGTGACAGCATAGTCATCGAGAACCTGGTGGTAAACTTCAAGAAAGAGCAGGAAGGCACACTAACGGGAAGCTTCTTCTTACCTCTGGCATGGATCGATGAATGGGCCATTGAATGTGACCTCTCAAAGTGCTTACTGTGCATACGGAAAAGAGGATTGAAGCTGACTTCAGGCTCGGAAGATTGCGCACCGGTGGACCCAAGAGAATTCACGTGGGTGGCCCATTGTGTCACGAGAAGAGCAAAAAAGGGAAAACCTCCAAATGAAGGACGTGAAGTAGAGTTCTATGTCAATCACCTGCCAATGGAGACCATTCCTGATTGTGTTTTTCAAAAAGACACTTCTTTCACAGTCGAAATAATCCCAAAGCTCCTGCCCGACATGTAAGTTCAGATGTAGTTCACTTTAACTATACTGCATGTGGTTTGAGGTTTCATAACTGTTCTCTCATTTTTCTTGCAATAACATGGAGGTTATCTGAGGGATCTTTTCTAAGCTTTACGTTTAACTGTCTACTGACATACAGTTTTGGTTTTTTTACATTTGATTAATTTTTTTAATGTTTCATTTATCCTTTTTTAGCCGGAAAGAAACTGCTGTGGTCAGCATTGGTTCTGCATGTGATCTTGTCAAGACAATAGCACTTGGAAAACACATTCTCAAAGAGGGTATGTCCATTATTCTGCTATTATGCAGCAGTGGTTGCATTAATTTTATCTATGTAGATCCATGTGATTCACATGTGAAATTGAAAACACAGAACACACACTGTACATTTCTGCAGTGTTTTTATTTTTAAAAAAATAAAATAAAATTTGATTTGTTTTTTTCTTTTGTTTGTCATTTTGCCTTTTAAGTAAAAGCCGCGTTGCACACTGTGAGAAAAAAGCTACCAAATGGACTGCCAGAGCTTAACCTGAGTCAGCGCCTTGCAGTGAATAAAGCTCTGAACAATACCTTCACACTTATACAGGGACCACCTGGTAAGAATTTAGACTTTCAGCCTAACGCTTCATATTTTGGGCAAACATTTAAGCCATTGCTTCCTTTGTCCCTAAGGAACTGGAAAGACAGTAGTTGGTGTGTACATTGTGAGCTGTTTCTTTGAGCTGAACTCTAAGAACCGAAGAAAATTTGCTGACCCAATAGAAGACGAAAAGAAACAAGTTATTCTATACTGTGGCCCATCCAACAAGTCTGTTGATGTTGTTGCAGGTAAGTTACTTTGTTTCACTGTTGAAAATTTATTAGCTTTTTTTCTTAGTATATTCCATAATGTGTTGTTTGTGTCTTTAGAATACCTTTTAAAGATTGGGACAGGCCTGAGGCCTCTCAGGGTCTACAGCCAACAGGTGGAGATGCTTGATTATCCTTATCCAGACAGCACCCTTCAGTTTTCTCAGAGGACTCTGCGTCAAGAACGTGCCAAACCAGAGCTCAGGTATTGTTCCCACACCAGCTAAAGAAAACTCAGTTTTGAAGTTTTTAGTTAATTAATTAATTAACACTGTCGTATTTTCCATGGTTTTAGGAGCATCACTCTGCATCACCGCATGAGACAGGACGAAAATCCCTATTCAGGTAAAATTAAAGAGTTTGACAAACGCATACAGCTTGCTGTGGAAAAAGAGGAGAAGCTCCAAAACATTGAACTTGCCCTTGAGGAAAAACAAAGGCGGCTACGCACTCAACTTGCCCTCAAAGAAAAAGAAGAGCTCAGGGGAATTCAACTTGCCTTTGAGGAAATAGAAAATCTCCGACACATTCAAGTTGCTCTCAAGAAAAAAGAAGAGCTCCGACGCAATCACTTTGACATTGAGGAAAAAGAAGAGCAGCTACGCATTCAACTTGCCCTAAAGGAAAAAGCAGAGCTCAGACCCATTCAACTTGCCCTTAAGGAAATAGAAGAGCTGCGACGCTTACACCTTGCCTCTCAGGAAACAGGAAAACTGACTGCTAGTGAGGTGAAAGTGTAAGTAAAGATTTACTGTTGGTTTAGCAAATTTTAAAACTGCATGGAAACCCCGAGTACTTACATTACCTCATCACAGGGGTTTACTGGAGGGGTTTACACTAGGGGTTTACACTAGGGGTTTAGCCAGAAGTTGTTTTAATATAATATTATAGTTATGCAATCACATCTGAATAATTTAGAAAAGAGACAAAACTTGGACGGATGGAATGACTAAAAAATAGAAAGGAGCTATTGACAACATGGGAGTTGCAATCAGCAATATAATTTTGCAGAGAAGATAAACTGCCACTTTAACATCACTGAGGCAGAAAAAATGGGGATGTTTAAACAGTTTATAATTCACAGCAGCTGCAGCCACAAAAACATATGTTAAAGTAAGACAGATGCACAGCTTTTACACATAATGTGTCACGAACACACAACACGATGTTGCAAGGACACAGTGGTTGCTGATGTCCCTTTCTGTGGTTGTTGTACTTACCTGTCTGAGGAGCATGCAGTGTTGTTTGTGCACTGCAAAGTCCTCAACAATCTGTGCACAAATTCTTTGCCTGTAAATTCTCAGTGCATTTTATAACCAGTCCCCTCAGCCTCTCTGCCCTACTGCTCTTATTAAAGTTTTCAAACATTTGGAGCTAAAAGAGATTCTGTGGCTCATATTGTTGGAAACAGTGCAGACCTTGACATGAACAGTTGAACAAATGTTGAAATCACAATTGGAGGATCAGCTGTGAGCATTTCACCATGAAGTATTTTGCCAGCCTCAGCATGCACCTGTTGGTCACATCTCATCTTGGGTATTTCTGACTAGGCGTTTGTTGGGCTGATGTGATCCTTTTTTACTCTAGTTTGAAAGAACTTTATTTGCAGCTCTAACTTTATTGATTGTTTGTCCTCCTAGATACAAAAATCTTCTTAAAGAAGCTCGGACATACGAGCTTGAACGGCATGACATCATACTGTGCACATGCACACAGTCTTCCACCCTAAGCTTGACTAAGACGGTCAGCGCACGTCAGATCCTCATTGATGAATGCGCAATGGCCACTGAACCCCAGGCCCTGGTTCCGTTAGTCTGCAACAAGCCGGAAAAGGTGAGCTTTTCATTTATCAACATCCTGCTCGTGCTTTCCATTAACTTTGTAATTATGTGTTTGTGTGCTAATGATGATAAATAATGTCAAAGTAATGTAAAAAACTCTTTTATTGGCCTTAGGGATGGGTGATATGGCCTGGGGGGGGATTGGGGTCGTGAGATGCCTTCCAAAAAAAAAAAAATCATTTAAAATTGCATTTTTAATCATTAATTGTATAAGTTCTGGTTGCACACTTAAATTGCTTTTATATAATAATATGGCTTCTAGGCTGTTGTTTTTTTGTGTTGTATCAATGCCCATGTGGGTCTAATAGTGTGTTTGCGCAGCTGTGCACAACGTAATATGCCACTTCTAGGCTCGATGGGGGTCCCCAGTCTCTGGCACCGTTATTTTGGGGGTCGCAGGCTGAAAAGTTTGGGAACCCCTGGCTTAAAGCACATGGTTGGAGTAAAAGAGGCTGACCGGCAATGCGGCTATGGCACTGGAGCTCTGAGGTGGAAGCTGGCTCTGCAGGCGACTAAGAGAAACGTGTTAGAAACACAGAAAAAGGCTGAGAATTCACAAGAGAAAAAATACTCTTAGATATGCGAGAGATAAAAGCCAGCCTTTTCACTATGACAAGCGAAACCCTCTAACCCTAACCACTACCGTAACTGACAGGTTGTTGAAATGTTACAAATACTCTACTATCCGTAGGTGGACTATACAAATGAAGTATAACCTTTTGCTCAAAAAAAGTTAATGGACATATACATTTCAAAACGGTCTAAATGACCGTAATAGCTGTTCCAGTCTTTAATTCCAGGAGTTTGGGGCACTGGTTGCATATTTTGCTGAGTAACCCTCAGCTGATGTGAGTCACTCTCAGAGAAACTCACTCTCATGTCTTACACTGTAACTTTCAGGTTGTTTTGATCGGTGACCACCAACAGTTACAACCTGTTGTGAATAACGTGCGTGTGAGGAAGCTGGGGATGGCCAAGTCTCTGTTTGAACGATACTACACAACACACAAAAAAAGGGTAGTGATGCTGGACACCCAGTACAGAATGGTGAGAACATTAACTACATACTGTATGCCTGTGTGTTTGTATGTATATATTACACAGTATACTGTATATTTGGTTATATATGTAGCATTACTGTATTACCAAGTCTTTTTAATTGTAATCAACAACTATCATTATATACCTCTATAGCATAAGGACATATGCGAGTTCCCATCAAAAGAATACTACGAGGGGAAGCTGAAAACTGGGGTGGAGCAGCCGAGCAGTGTCTTGCGTGTTGAAAAGAAGACAATGCCAATTGTTTTTGGAGACATCGAGGGAAAGACCATCAGACTAGTTGTCAGCACAGCCAAGGGCAACGAGAACTCCAAAGCAAATCTGGAAGAGAGAGACAAAGTGGTACTGTATTGGGCACTCTCACATTTCCTTGTATTCCCTTGTTGATTTCTTTATATCGGGGTGAAGTTTACTATTTACTAGAGTCCAGAGGTGTGGACTCAAGTCACACGACCGGACTCGAGTTAGACTCAAGTCATTAATTTGATAACTTCAAACTCGACAATATCGCAAGAGATTTTAAACTCGACTTAGACTTTAACACCAACGACTTGTGACTTCACTTGGACTTTAGCCCGTTGACTTGAAAATACTTGAGATTGACAAGTATGTTATTAAAGAAGTGTACCACAAATCAGTATATTCCATTCATTTCCAGAATCAACTGACGTTGACGCTTTTCATTCCCAGGAAGTCGCCACTTTTTCCCCCAGAATCAATTTTGTTTGAGGCATCTGAAAACATTCGATCAATTTAAAGAACAAATCTTCAAGATGTGGGTCATGTTGTCCTCTTGTCTTAATGTTATTTATAGAAGAAAAAAATATTAGAATGCATTCACAATTTGTGAAAATCTAATGGACTAGAAAAGTACTAATGACTTGTTTAGGACTCAAAATTCAAAGTTTAGGACTTTGGACTTGACCCGAGACTTGAGAGCAAAGACTTGAGACTTACTTGTGACTTACAAAACAATGACTGTGTCCCACTTCTGCTAGTCAGTAACCTGATGGTACTCAGTGATATAATTTATTATTGCTTTAAATCACTGCTTTTTCTTGTTCTTTTTTTACAGGTTGAAATTGCTAAAGAACTGGTGGACATTGCCAAAATCAAAGAGCAAAGTATTGTGATTCTGTCGCCCTATAACGCCCAAGTCTCAGAAATCAGGGATGAGCTGAAGAAGAAGAAACTGGGTCAAATCACAGTTACCACAATCACTAAAAGCCAAGGTAACAGTGTAACTTTCAGACCAATCTAATGGAAAAATATTAACCAATCATTCTCTAGAATTGCTCCTCTTAAAAATGTGTTGTAACCAGAATTAAGTGTTGTAGTGCTGCTCCAAACTACCTGCTGTGCTGCTCTCTAGCTTGAATCAGCAGTGTGTCATATTTTATGACCATATCTCACATTTTGAATGTAAGATCATAACCTGTAAAACAGCAATATACCCGAAAAATAGGAATTTTCTTCTTCAAAATGAAATCAGTTGAGTGAGTCTCGCATAAAGGTGATATTCGAGTAACCTGTCAAGCATATTCGTCCACTTATGCTTTAGTTGTACATTAGTGTACATCATTTTCTCTTCCAGGAAGTGAATGGCGTTACGTCATCATATCGACAGTGTGCTCTCTGCCAAGTGAAGAGATTCAGAAGGAACCAGACGGAGCTTGGCTTTCCAAACATCTGGGTTTTGTGGGCGATCCCCACCAGATAAATGTGGGCATCACCAGGGCCAAGGAGGGCCTGTGCATCATTGGTAAGATACTGCAGCTCATCTCTTTTTCCCGCTCATACTTTCGGTTCAAATCTATATGTAGCCTCATAATTTAAATTGTTTTCTGCCCTCTCAAAGGAAACCAAAAGCTGCTCCGCTGCAATAAAGCTTGGAGAAACCTTCTGGACCACTACAGACTTCATAACGCAGTGACAGATGCAGACAAGATTTCAGTGCATTCTGAGGGATAGATGATCTCCTCCACTTCCAGGAGACTTGATTTCTACAAGCAGCAAACCAGACACCCTACATTTATGAAGTTGTTAGATATTTTCAGCGTTTTCTACGATGTCACTTTTTATGCATTCTTTTTACAGTTTTATAGTAAATTTGAATTTTTTAAATATTTTGTCTGACAGTTGTTTTTGCTAATTTACATTTTTGTGTAATTACCACAGTCTTAAATATGTATGCATTTGTAAACAAGCAATCCTACGACTTCTACTGCCTATAAACTGTGTGTGGAATTTTGTGTTTGATGTTTGAATTCTAAACATTCCAGTTCAAAGTCTAAATATACTGATTTGTTTATGTGTTTTCATTTTGTTGCAAGAATTTAAAATACTGTATTTTCAAAAAGTCTTAGGCTACATTACTAATCTCCAGAGTTCAGCAAATGCTCGTTGGAACTTTAACTTATTTGTGGTTTTAGTTGATATGATGAGAATTGCCACTGTAATCAGCTTCAGTGAGACATTGTTCCTGTTTACTGATGAATGAGTCTGAATTCTTTCTATTGTAGGACGTCTGACCTCCACACTTAAACTGCCTCGCAGTCACTGAGCCTTATTTTTAATCTTTGACCTCTCATTGAATTTGTTTTATCTTCAGGGAGTAGCTTCAGCTACAGAAATGTTAATAAAAATGTATTGCGTGAAATTTTCATTGTTAAGCTTATGTTAGTGATATGGGTAATTGTGTACAAAAGTGAAAACTGAATAAAATTGATACTTTTATGATTGGGGGGGGGGGGGGGGGGGGGGGGGGGGGGGGGGGGGGGGGGGGGGGGGGGGGGGGGGGGGGGG
>JAPZDX010000012.1:30162767-30174147 GCA_029783625.1 Naso annulatus | reverse complement strand
ACAGCAGCTCTGAGGGGACATACTACTTTATTGTGCTCTCTGGTAGGGGAGTTTTGAGGATGTTTCGATGGTTGAGGCTCAGTAGACGATGGCTGTAGTTTCTGCCTGAGACAGCAGAGGACACAGTGAATGTCACGGCTTCTGCCTGAAAATGTTTTCAGCTGATACTCCTTATAAAAACATTTTATTTCAAGTTAGAAACACAGGAAAAGCCTCAGGCTGTTTTTAAGACAGAAGATATTTTATTTTCTCATTTACAAACAAAAGGAAATGCATATCGTTTTTAGGGCTCACCCAAAAGCTTCGAAGCCTCAATTGCTGCCTCGGCAAACAATGGCAAAATTATGATGGAATGTTTTTTCTCCTCTCAGTTAAAAAAGACATGTAGTTACTAACTTATACCACAGGGTGGCGGTAAGGTATAGTCCAGATGTAAATATTAGAAGAAGAAGAAAGTTTCTAGTGAAAGAGGAAAAGTAAACATCCCGATGCCATGTGTTTGTTCATGCATGTTCAGTCAACAGTTGAGTAATGAAACATGAAGCTCTGGATTTTTTTTTGTGTAAGTTACAGTCCTCACTTTTTTTGGACCCAAAACCAAGGACAGTAGATTATTATCAGCTGAGAGCAATAGCTGTGGGTAGTCTACCAGCCAAAGAAGAAACGCTAACATTACCCGGACACCGGACAAAATGACGGAATGACTGAGGAAAAAAAGAAGATTTAAACAAAGACGTAACATTAGAGTCATACGAGCGTCACACGGAGTTGCTGCAGGCAGCTGAAGAGGAACTATGCAAGGACACCGTGAGTTGTGAGAGCTGCTGTCCATGTTAACAGCTAAGAAAGAAAATCTCCTGAAGTCAGTATTACTAAAGGAAATTGAAGAGGAGACACCGATGGACAAGCTGGAAGCAGACATTGTATAAACAGTGGATTATCATGACGACGTTATTTCACCTCCGGAAAGCTCATGCAACAAGGACGATTGACAAAGAGCAAGCAACAGCAAGTGAGCGAAGCTCTCATCGGCTTAATGATGTGAGTACACATTCAAGCAGACTAACGTTGAAATTAACAGACGTGATGAGCCTTGCCCCCTGGTTACAACAAATACCCGATTATTATCGATTAATTGTCACAGAGCATCAAAGACCAAAAAAGGCTATTTGGGACAGCACTAATTGTTCTGTAATCTGTAAAGTTTGTAAAACACCACCACCCCCACCCCACCACCCCACCCGTAAGCAATAAAAAGGGATTATTTCATTTGATAAAGAAAAGATAGGGAAATTACAGTATTGTGTCCTTTTCATCTGCAAAACAACTGAAGGACATTTTTCGCTTAGAATTTGTCTTCAATCTCAGTTTGTTAAAAAATATATATATATATTGTTAATAATCGTAAATGTGAAACCAGATTCGTGAATCGTTTTGCATCATAAATTAAATCATTAAATCTCTAACATTACATATTGGAATAGTAAAAAGAAATATAATGCAGTTCTTTGGCAAGCAGACCTTGTTTGAACCTGAAATTGCAGAGACAGTATTCAGTATGGCTCTGATAATACCAAAGACTCAGTGGATAAGGTCTGCTGGTGGTAATGGGGGATTTTTGCAGTCCTAGAAGTTTATTGAAAGTCAGACTGTGCGACATGGATCTAATTAACTTTTGTACAAAATGTTCCACCCACTCCATCATCAGCTACTGAAATGATTGCTTTGGTTTTTGTTAGTCAGTGACTTTAATAAACATTTTGAACAGTTTACAACAAAAAATTAAAATTAATCCACAGACTTAATGCAAAACAAGGGGCATCCCACGAAGATCTTTACCAACATCCATCCAAAACTTCAACATGCTAAATCTATCTAATGCAGACAAGCCCACAGGTGTACCTGATAGTCCACCAGAAGTTCAGGTCCCTTAAAGTAGCGGGAGGCGACTCTGACGTTGTACTCCTGTGCCGTGTGGTAAAACTCAGCCAGACCCCAGTCAATAAGGCGTAACTACAGAGGAAGAAATGAAGCCGTTAGCAACAACAAACAGTGCACGTATTTGTGTTCAATACAGCAAAGAGAATGGGCATGTACCTTTTTGTTACTTATTACTGAATTAATGAATGAAATGAAGGGTCCAAAGAAATCTGTTTTAAGATTCTCCAGGTCTTGAGATTAACGTAGTCCTCAACTTCGGGTAGCATGTAAACACAGTTAGCTCTCAATTGTCTCCCCTCACTCTCACCGCAGGAGCTTCACACGGTGTGTTCACGGCTTTTATCTTAGGAACTACAAGCTACAGTGAAGCTGAAAATATGGCCTGAGTGACACTTTTCAAAACAACTTGGCATGCAAAAGATTCAGAACACTTTAGAGAAGCCTTATGGAGACATTTTATGGTTTTATTACGTATTTTATTATTTTTGAAAATTGTTCACAATTAACTGAAATTGTTTGGGAAATTTTGGGAGAAACTCCAGCAGTGTTTAGTGTGGTAAAAAACTGGCTTTCCATCGGCATTAGGGTGAGTAGATAATGACTGGATTTTTATTTTTGGGTGAACTACCCCTTTAATCTTTGTTAAAATAGGCTGCAAGACAGCTATTTGGCCACTAACTGTTAGCTGTTTGTAGCCAGTGGCCAACACAGTCCTGCAGTGTTTGACAGAGCTAACCCCTCAATGGCTCCATAGCGTTAACAGCTAAGCGAATGTCAGCTAATGAGGCTAACCACTTACAAAGCTACTAGAGCTTACAGCTACAATACAGCTAAGACACAATACACTACTACATTTTCAAAAACAATCTCCTTCTAGATGGCCGTTTCGGTTCCATTTCAGAAATGGTAACTGTCCATACTGACACACCTGAAAACATATGAGTTGACCGTACACTTAAACTGGGCATGCACGTGCCAGTTCAAACAGGAAGCAAAGGGGTCAGGTGCTTAGTTACAGAGAACACTTGGGACCAAGAACAGCAATAACAGTTACAGTAATATGTCTCTGAAGAGGATCAAGACAGACTGGAGGTCCTGCTGTATAGAAATTGAGATGTATCAAAATGCATCTGTTGTCGTTTGTACCATCGTATGAAATCTGGAGTTGAATTGGAAACATGAGATGCCCAAAAATTTACACTCCTACAAGACAGCAACTGTATTTATTCCTCACCTTGCGGTGTTCATGGTCAATCATTACATTATGTGGCTTCACATCTCTATGCATTATTCCCATGCTGTGGCAGTAGTCCAGGGCCTACAGACAAGAGAGAAGTGACTTTATTATAATTGATCAAAGTTTTTCTTCACCATTAAATCCAAAACAGCAGCAGATTATATGAAGATGCAGCCTCCAAGACAACAAACAGTGTTGACGGTATACACACAGAGGCTTGTACTGTACAAGCGGGCAATAATGTACAACAACCCGGAGAGCATCAGACATAAAATCGTAATTAAGGGCTTGATGCTTCACCACCCTCAGGACCTTTAGAGCAGGGATGGGCATTTTTAATATTTTCAATATTCAAGTAGTCTCATTACCTAATAAACAAGTTATCAATTACTTGCAAATTACCATTCTAATTTTTTTTTTTTTTTAACCATTAAAATTAAAAAACATACAGAAGATTCATGTCCGACCGGCAACACAAGCAGAACCTACGTAAGCTGAGTAAATAGGCTGTAACAGAACATAACTGATACTTTCACATTTAAAAATTGATAGAATAGTAATTGCCACCTTGTGGACAAGATGCAAATCAGCCCTCAGTTCCACTCTGCTTTCATACGTCTTTTCCACTGTTGTAGTTTTTGTTTGCAGAGATGGTGGCTTGTTACATTAGTCCGGCTCGACAGACGCCATCAGCTCACGGAAGCCTTCTGCTTCCACAGAACTTACTGGGAGCAGATTCCAGCCACCGTTGTTGTTCTCACCAGGCTAATCCTCTCCACTCTAGTGTCATCACATCTACATGTGCCAACAGGGCAGCAAATGATGTGATTTGAGACTGCCTGTTGTCTGTCGCCACTGGTTTCGTTTCCTGCTTAAGTGCATGTGGTTTCACACTGAACTAGTATTTCTATGATATGTAAGTTTAACACCACATATTTTGCACTGCACGTTATCGTCGCCATTTTGTCAGCATATTTCCAGACATCACTTTCTCTGGTCATGGCTGACATGGTGCATGTAATGACAACTGAGCTGAACTACTGTAGCCTAGAACAAAGCGTGCCCAGCTGTGCAAGTAGTGAAATGTTACTCGAAAAATGACATTAACAAGGAGTACTCAAGTAATCATATCCATCCCTAGTTTAGAGGTCACAGATTTAAAGCATTAAGGTAGCTGGATCGTGCAGGACCTACCTTGAGGATCTCGTACATATAGAACCGGATGTCATAATCTGTCAGGGTCTGGTACAGTTGCTGGAGACCAAAAGAAAGTCATTAGGCCTTTTATGGTGATGTTTTGCAGTAAATTGATCTGACACATTCATAGAACAGTGACTCATCACTCACATTGACCTGTGGAAATGTGCCAGTGATTGAGGATAGAACCAGAAGACGGTTGACATTCTGGCACCGAAGACATAGCACTGGACTTTTGATATTCCTCCATCACATACACACACGTGTACGAGAAAACTACGAGTATGCCAAGAAAGGAGGTTTCTATGGTCTAACCCGACAAAGTTTTACAGAGAGAAGAAAAGGTTTGGTTCCTACCTTGAAGTCTGTGTTGTTAACATGTTCAAAGACCAGGGCAGGCGTCCGCGACTTTCAAAAAATAAAAAATAAAAACATTAGGCTGTGTTATTTATAATGTTGCGGTCTCAACCAACGACATCTACCACCATGCCCAGTTCAGTTCATCTATTTGACTGAAAAAGGAACAATAAGCTGCAGAAGACTACAGTGCTAATGCAAACTCAGTACGTACTAGTCAGACAGTCACACCATGAGCAACTCTCAGCCAACACCGGAACAGCAAATACTCAATACTACGAGAGCAGTTACCTCTACTGTTGGGCTAATGTAAGTAAGGATGTGACAAAATACTGTGCCACGAAAGTTTACAACATAAAACCACAGCGTGATGTAATTAACCATGTAGTCATACAAACACTGATCTGAACATTTTTTGTACTTCTTATTTTTAAGGCTGTCATCACTGCAGTGATTAAAGTCAGAGCATAGTGCATTATTGTTCTTAAATCTTAATTAATGCCACGCTATCAAGTCCCTTCTGGGTGTTCAATTTGAGCGATTTAAGGAATTGTCAAAATGAACACTAAAGGAAAAACTTTAAGGAATAAAAGGATTCTGGTATAAAACCTGTTTTTTTTCTTCAGAGTTAAAGCAAAAAAATCTCAATTTCAATTTAAGAAAAAATTTAAATCATTTTAATGGACGTTCTAGATTATTTAATAACAGTTGTTCAATTCTTTGAAGAGAGGTCTCACACCACGCAGGAATACAAGGCTGAATAACTGCTTAGATAAATCTATCTAACTTATAGCCATAGCTAACTAAGTACTTACAGAAACATACTTCCCAAGCCCAAGTGAAATCGATAAGCTTGCACAGCTGGTGGGTTCAACACGCTATTGGTACAGTAACAATGATTCAAAGAAAAGCAAAAAACTGTTTATGATTTCTGTTTTTATAAAACATAAATCATTTAAGAACACCTCTGCTGTACTCAGGACAAAAGAATCAAATGTTCTTGCAAATCGCTACATTGTACTTACCACAGGGTCTTTCACAATGTCAATGAGGGAGATTATGTTAGGACCACCACGCAGATTTTCCAAAATCTTGATCTCACGCTTGATCTTCTTTTTCTTCACAGGCTGAGGGGAAAAGAATGACTCGGAGTTAGTTTGATGGGATAAAAGCATTAAATCATTCAATCTGAGTCACTGGACTTGTTCCAGGCCTCCATCTCTGTATAGATTTACCTTGAGAATCTTCACCACCACCTTCTCATTATTGGTGATGTTAATGGCCTCAAAGACTTCACTGTACTTGCTACGACCTAGCTTCCGCACCAACTGAAAGTCATCCTGGTTTCTGTAAAGGGAAAAAAAAACAAAAAACACAGCAAGTCATCAGCTGAGCTGGAGAGCAGCATGCTGCAAATGTTGTGGTTGGGTGGACAAGATATTCACCCCCATTCAACGACGTGAGACTCATAGTCCCAGTACTCCCTGGGCCGATGAGTGTTGACATCATGGTACACTCGAGCCCGGCTCGGCACAGGTCCTGACATGTCCGACAGCTTGGCAGAGTTGGTGGGGTGATCTTCCTGTGGCTAAGGATGGTTTGACTCCAGGGAGGATGGGTGGGAGGGAGGGAGGAAGAGGAGGGAAGGTAGGGGGTGAGGGGGGCTGATCCCAACAGGGCAAGGGGTTTGGGGGGGGGGCTTTGCCTGAGGACGGGGGGAGGGGCCACCAGGGGCACGGTGGAGGAGCTGACAAAGTAGTTGGAGAAAGAAAATTAGATTAGAGAAATTAAATATTACAGAAATTCAATCAAATATTTACTGTCACGTCCCAGGTGCATGTGCTGTCTCCTTCCACAGATATGAAACAGAACAGGTATCTCACTGACTGCACTTTGAGAGGTCAAACTAGGTCAACGTTCAAACAATTTGAACTTGAGGGCAGCGGTCTGGCACAAATTCGATGTACACTTTCCCTCGTGCTCACTGGATGCCTCTTTTTTTGTTGCAGCTTTCTTCTAGGAATTTATGCTTTTCGAGTTCCACGTCACAGATCACCGGAGAGACTGTAGATTATGCGCAGATTGCTTGGAACAGTCCAGGGCCGGGTGAGGCGTATACATGCAGAAGTAATTCGACTGCCAGTCGCATTGTCTGGATGTGCTAGCTCTACTTTGATAATTCAGTTTAGTAAAATTTCAGTTGGTCTAACATATTTACATGCATTTTGAAATCCGGTTTTAGCCAGACTAACACAATGAATTTCCTTTTCTAATGTCACGTAAACGTACTGAGTGTATCAAACTGTCTTTACATCAGAGTAGAAGCACATATGATTAATATGTAAGAAAATTAAAACTATGGCACCACACCTGGATGACATGACACCCCAGAAAGTTTTTAAAAAACACACAGAAAGGTAAACTCGCAATCAGACCCATGTCTGCTGGCTACGGAAGAGTATTAGAGTCATGGATAAGGAAAAAAATGGAGTGGAGGAATAATTTTTTTCTATTATACACTTTGAGAACAAAGTTTAAATTTCTAGAATAAAGTCAAAATTAGGAAGATGTTTTGATTGTGCACTTGAAGACAAACAAGTCAAAATAAGTCCAGTTTCTGCTCCTCTGTCAGCGTGCCGTCACTCCAGGCATCCTCCCAAGCACGCATTGGATGTAATGAAGTGGTCTGCTTTTACTTTGGGGTCAGAGACAGACACAACAGCTGTTTGTGCTTTATCGAGAGCATTCCCAGAGACAGCCTCTGTCAAAGCATCACCCGGCTGACACGCTGTGTGAGGTCATCACACAGGCATATGCTACCATGAGAGTGGTAGGGCCCTATGAATTCCATTTTATTTTTTCCAAATTTTGTTTTATTTTTTCTTAAATTCCATTTTTTTCATTTTAATTTACTAGAATTCCTACGCATTGTGTTCATCCTTGTTTTTCACATGGGCTTTAGACCGCAAATGGCCTTTGCATGCTTCTTCACGTTTCCAGTATTGCAAAACAGCATATCATCTGACACGCAGAAGCAGTTCAGAAAATGCTGGGCTCTGTAATTCGGGGTAAGTGACAAGTTTCGCAGATTTTTTGCCAACTTCAGCATCAACATGTTTGCATTGTTTGGAGGTGGGGGGGGGGGCACGGGAGTGTTTGTGAATTGACGCACTGTTGGTCCCATGCATTAGCGCCCAGCCCGAAATGTTCTCCCTAGATAAATGTTCCCCTTTCTCACAAAAACAGAATTTCAGTCAAATTACGGTCAATTACGTGATATTCCATGTTTAACAACAGATTCTGTTTTTATTGGCCAATTCCCTGATTCCATGATTGCAGAAATCATAGGGCCCTAGAGTGGAGCCCCTACACCTGGTGTTCGTGCCCACTCCACCAGAGCTCTGTCTTCTTCTACAGTTCTCCTCGAGGGGTTGACAGGGAAAGACATTTGTACAGCAGCATCATGGGCATCACTGTTTTCTTTCATAAATGCGAGACAATCAGTCAGGCACTGCCAGCCCTGGCCACGCTGAGCGCACGCGCATTAACCATCGTAAAGCCGATGTGTGTAATGTAGGCTGCGGTGTTCTTGAGTCTCTCCCTTACTGTACAGTTTTCCGGCACTGGCGCAGTGCATCCATCCCTGGGTTACTGTTTGTTCTACATGAGTTTACTGTGAGCGTAAATGCACTCGCTGCCTGCACGCATCTGTGTGTAATGCACCTATTTTTCCATCATTCCAGAATCATGAAGCAAGTTGTTGCTCCCCTTCTGTTGCTCTTCAGGTGTGGGATGTTTTTACGGTGCATAAACTGTTGTTCCCACTCTCGCAGTAACAGGTGTGTTGCACATTTGTCATCTGCCTGATGGCACATTTGTCTCCTCTGGCGTTTCGGTCAGAGCATATACAGCAGAGAGCCTAATAAGTTGATCTTCCTTATTGCGCACTAGACGCTGATAAGGCTTGTGAGGTGGTGTGTGTAATTAGCCTACTTTGGACTGCGATGGCCCAGTGGGGCACTGATCACATCAGCTCCACCCTTAACCCAACAGCATCTGAAGAGAAGGAAAACCCAGACAAGCTTGGGAAAGGTGGCCGCATTCATGCAAACTGAAATAGCGGGTAATGGACAAATGCAAGGATTATCAATGGTTACATCTACGCACAATTTAGAAGAGATATATTTTATATTGTAAGACACAATGTAACAGTGGATCAAGTTGTTGATCCTGAAGGTGTGGTGGTCAAGCACACACTGCATTTGCAGCTGTGGGCATTACTGCAATAAAGGTCCCAACTCACTGTGGCATATGGATTTGTACAATGATCTGAAGTCATATGAGAAAAAATTTCTCTATTACTAAAGCTGAATCTGACGTACAGTTTCACAAATTCATTTAGACTTGCCAAAGCTTTTTGGTGAGGCAGTCAGACGCACTGTTTGATAGACTAGTCTCAAGTTCTTCCTCATTTCAACTGTATTTACGAAATCTCAACTTTTTCCTCGAAGTGCATGATACAAAAAAATCTTCCTCATTTCGACTTTATTCACGAAATTTCACGTTTATTCTCTAAATTTCGACTTTTTTCTCCGAGGGCTGGACAAAAAAATCCTTCTCTCCAGATTTTTATTTTCTTATCCGTGACCCTAACACTCTCCCGTAGCTGCACCGTGAAAGGAGTCAATCGCCTATTTTAGCGGGTTTACCCACGTTTAATAACCCGCGTAACGTATGAGTTACACGCTACTTTTGGTGTGAAAACAGTTTAACGCTGCAGTAATACTAACAATCTTACTCCAGTTATGTCTATTGCTTTGAACATATCCCCGATGTCTTTTACTTCCGGTGAAAATGCTCGAGTAAATTGTATTCAGGAGTGACACGTTACGTTAATGTTAGTAACTGTGTAACGTTAATCTATGATCCACATAGACAGCTGTCACGCAATATGAATGAATACTTTTGCAGGGTCGACACCACCGTTGATTCGGCATTCATTTGAAGATAACATTATAGTCAGAAAGCTAATGTTAGCTACCTGGAGCAATCAGACCTACATTCAAATTTTACAAAAGCTCCGTCTTTAATCGAAAGGGAAAATAGTGGGTGCAAAGGAGATGTGTTTCATCTTAATGTTACCGTTGGAATTTTATGTTTTTTACAAGAAATTGTGAGATATCCTTAAGGTTAACGCCATCTCGACATTTGCAGAAAACTGATGATGTGAACGGTGCTTAACGTTAACGTTACATTTCTAGCATTCAAACTAACGCTAACGTTGGACAAAGTTTTCTTTGACTGGCGTTAGAGCAGCTGCTTATTAGATGACGTTGGCGGTT
This sequence comes from Naso annulatus, assembly GCA_029783625.1. Classification (NCBI taxonomy): domain Eukaryota; kingdom Metazoa; phylum Chordata; class Actinopteri; order Acanthuriformes; family Acanthuridae; genus Naso; species Naso annulatus. Next base: position 30,164,073 of record JAPZDX010000012.1, on the reverse strand, counting down.
AAGACCATCAGACTAGAATGGCTTTCGCGTGAACAGAAGGTGTTGGTAACTTATCGGCTCCAGGTGGGCCCAAGTTGCTAGCTTGCTAACCTTAGCGCGGTTAGCATTAGCACTGAGTACTTTCAACATAGATTATGAGTAGATTTTATACACCGTAGAAGAACACTGGAGTAGATATTTACCCCCTTGATCAATTCGACGACCGGAATGCTTCCCAATAGGCAGAGTTTCGTCAAGCTAACGATCCTTGCCTCCCTCCGCCGCCGGTTTGTCCGTGCCTGTGTGTGATTTCTGCTGTATCAGAGACAATATGGCCGACCACCGCCACCTACGTCTCCGAGTACTGCAACGGAGGCCGTGAAGGGACAACTCACACGCATAAAAGGGATCCGAACTTAAACCTCACAGTCAAAGCTTGTTGAACAACAGAAATATGTGATTATTATATTATTTTTGGGCTGCACTGTATATCACGAGCCAATTGGCAGCCCCCATTGCTGTAAACTACAGCCAATGCTGAAAGATAACGTTAGCTTAATGGAGGGAAATTGACGTGAACTTAAATACCTGCAACTTGTCACTGAAAAAAAAAAGTGAAAGTTTTTCACATCAGATGCTCAGGTCTTAGTTCCCCGTTTTCAACATCTATATCTGTGCCTTCCATGCACATTAGACAAATATTAAACAAAAAAACTGAACTTATAGGAGTGTAGTGTGTGTTTAATTTACAGTTGTATCAGATCATCACCCTCAACTGTGTTGGTTGCTGTTGGCTTGCCCAACGTCAACTCCAGACAAATTTCCTTGCACTGGTTAATTTAATAGTTATTTTATTTGTTTTTTGTTTTTCTAAAGGAAGCTTTAAAACTATTAAAGAAATAATTTAGGAAAAAGTCCTCACTGTCCAAAAGAGGGCGCCCAAACATTTAAAAGCATGCACAGAGTACTTCTGTATGCTCATCTTTCAACAGCTTTCCTGCAGACTGCTGAACTCATGGTCATCCACAATACTATACTGAAGCACACTAGATACTTTCAAAATTGAAATATACAGGAGTTATATCTGTAAGAGGTGATTAGGCTTTGCGAATCAGGGTTGTGCCCTATAAATCCACAATTTATCCCTGCCATCTGTAAAATCATTTCTTAAGACCTTTTTTTTCACATCCCTTTACACTCAGCAACTTCCATAGATTTCTTACTTAAGCATATTTGTGTTGAGTGGGGCAGCATAGCTAACCTATCATTCATTTTGTGATAAAAGCACCAAATTTGGTACATTCATTGCTTAATATATGTTCAATAA
>JAPZDX010000012.1:30122437-30134025 GCA_029783625.1 Naso annulatus | reverse complement strand
GTGTGATCTTGACAGCAGTCAATGGTATATTGAGCCCACTTGCCCCCCCCCTTGACACCCTCCCTCCCCACACACACACACACACACACACACACACACACACACACACTGGCACACAAAGGGAAGCAGACAGCTGGCATCCTAAATCTGGGGGACAAATGATTCAAGTCGAACACAAGATCTGTGATGCTGCTGGGAGTTGGGAGGGGGGTCGGCTCAAAGCACACATTTCTTTGGATGCTTCTCAAAACCAAACACACACACACACACACACACACACACACTAACGCCATATTGTTTGTGTTGCCGGGTTGTTCTCACATCCCGCCTCTCCAGAAATCCCACGGATGAAAATCTACTGTCTGCCAATGCACTGCTCATGTTGCACTTTATTGAATTACCTGCAGCACTCTGTATTTTCCAGTCAATACCCATCCTCTAAAAACCCTGTTCCATCACCTCTCGCTGCTCCACATATGGATTGTGTTGCTGCAATCCTACTCCCTGTGGCTATCTAACATCCTGCAGGATCAGATGGAGAGAGATGGGGAGATGAACAAGAGAGGGGGGGTGGATGATAAGAGGAGAGACTCAAGGGCAACTGCACCATCTAAGGACAACACAGTCCCATGTGGCTATCTGCTTTCTCCCCAGTTTTTTTTTCCTTCTTTGTAGTTGGATCTGACAAAGGCTTGCATCAGATTTTGTGCCTAATGCCCGTGCATAGGTATATCTCATCATTCATGTACACAATAGTATTAAAGCCAAAGGCTGCTGTGTGATCTGGTTTGAGTATTAAGCAGATTGAGCTGGCGTGACCTGAATACTATTTAGCATCCGCCGAGTTAGAAAACAAAAGTCCTGAGGGATGCAGAAGGAGGGCAAGCGATGCCTGTGGGGGATTTTGGGGGGTTTCAGGAGCAGTTGCATAGCAGAGACACCACTGCACAAATTTCTGCTTGTTAATTTAGATTTTTTTTTTCTCCTTTTTTGTGTTAAAGACCATATGTATCATCTCCAAATGAAGAAATCAATAGCTGCAGCAGAAAAAAGGCAAACATAAAAAGTTGAAAACACAACTTAGAGAGATGTCAACTCACCATTTTCACTCAAACGCACCGCCAAGTTGGTGGCTGACTCTGTGATGGCATGTGTCACAGTGTAAGAGTCGTCCCACTGCTGCTGCTGCTGCTGCTGATGATGATAGTAGTTGGAAGATGAGAAATCATGAACCTTCGGCTGCTTCACCAAAAAGGAGCGTGGCATTTTTTCCCTGGTGAGAAACTGATGCTAGAGCCTCATAGAAAAAATACAAACTGACTGTGGAGAAAAAGAAGAAAAGAGCAGAAACGTTCTGAGCTTCCAGGCGGCCTTTTGCAGCAGGCCAAACAATGGAGGACTGAAAAAAAGCTTAACAAAAATCTGTCCTGGAAACGGTTTCAAAGCCAGAGGGAAAGAGAAAGAGAGGATGTAGAGGAAGTATCAGAGAGAGAGAGAAAGCGGGGAGGATGGAGAGGAAGACAGAAAGTGGTGAGTGAGGAACAGAGGCAGAGAGAGAGAGATGGCTGGACTAGCTGAGCTCAGCACTACTGCAGCCTTTTATATGTGGGGCACGAGCCCCAAAGATCAGGTGGTGCTTTGGAAGAGGGAGCTGCTTAGCATTAATCCATCAAACATCCCCGGGGACACACATCAACTNNNTGTGAAGCAAGACTGACTCCTTTGAGATCTTAACACACACAAAAAAAAAACCCCACACACACACACACACTCCCACATCCTCCTCCTCCTCCTCCTCCTTTCACCCCTCCGTCTCCCCTCTCCCAGGGAAGGAGAGCAGACAATAGTGGTGCAGAAGCACGTGGGTGACACTACACACAACATCTTGTTCTCCATTGTCTTTCAATGAAGTAGCTAACACAATTTATGCTGCCCCAAACACACACCCCTTTCCTCCGAACACTACCACCTCCTCTGATATTTCATCTTCATCATCAACTCATTCTTAAAAGGGTGAAATAGCCTCGATATGTTAATAACAGCATGAGCTGCACTGTGTTCATTTTTCTAAGATGTAGGTCAGCGTCGGAGTTACTTTCACAGCCCTCAGACACACATGAAGGAATCAAGGTGCAGATACTCGAATATGTGGAATCTACATATTTTCAATAGAAATAAAGCTGTGTCACAACCAGCCGCGACCTCACGGTTCATTTCTCAGTTCTGTTTCTGCGGTGGACAGATTTTCTCTGATTTAAAATTCTGTTTACTTGTGTTCATTTTATGCAGCTTTATCATTTGTTTTCACCCAAACAGCCAATTTGTTCCAGAAACGTCTTCCAGTTTCTAATAATAAGGTATTTTACAAGATAGAGACAGAAATCATTTCATGTCTGAATTTCATCTTTTCTAATTTGACTGATTGTACAAATGCAATTGAGTCACGCTCAAGGTTAAGCTACTCTGTGAGCAGTAGAATATCGTCTCTGTTTCCCCCTTAACGATTACATGACTGAGTCCAGGGAACTTTCAAGGAGACAAGAGCCTAAAACAAAAACCTCACCATTAAAAAAGGAATCATTTTCAAACCAATACAAAACTTAAAGGGACAACTCTGCCAATTTTCAACCTTGTCTTTATCTATCTGAATTAGGGATATAATGTGAAACCGACCAATATTTTTTTCAAACTTCTCTGTGTCTCTGGGATGCAGCTTCAAAATCTCTTGTTCTTCCTGGAACCAGTGACATCACTGGAGAAGAACTACAAACTGTTTGCCCCTCACGTTTCTCCTCACACGCCAGAGAGGATTTTCTGGCTCTGGTCGACCCAAAACCTCTCATTATTGAAAGCTATGCAAAATTAAATTAAAGAAATGTTCCGATGCAGCGAAAAACAACCTTGGAGACCCAACAACTACTGTTTTTTTTTTTTGTTTGTTTTTTGGTGCAATGCATCCTGGTACATGTAGGTACTGCGAGAATGGCCGTGTCAGCAGGACAACTCAGAAAACTCAGCTTTCTCTGTCAGTATAGCGCAAACTGAGGAATTTATTGCTTCACTTAACTACAGTTACCATCAACACTGAGTGGACATCCACATGAAAAGTGGTGGATTTTCCCTTTAAGTATCACTGTCACAGACATAAAAAATCCAGTATATTTTATTTATTTTCTCTAATTAAAAATGGGGGTACGCACTGACCCCTGAACAGTTAATTGTACCATTTCCAGAATATAGTTCGTCATATGAACTAATATTCTTTAGAGAATAAGGATGCATGTTACAATTGTTATAATCCCTACATATCGTGCCGTCAGCTTGTAGGTTCAACATTTCTAGCTGTCACTGCCATCCTCTGTGCACATGTCCCTGCAGTGCAGCTTTATGCCCCTCTGTAGACCCCGCAGCCCTCCACAGAACCATATACCCGTCATCTGGACATAAAGGCCCCCACGGTAACTTCCGCATTGTCGGCTGTGACAGGCTGACCTCTGGGTGCCTTTGGGGTCACGGGGTCAAATTCTGTTTGGCCAGAGAGAAGGCAGCAGCTTAAACGCAGCGTGGAGTTCACACACAGATGGCTCTGCAGCGTACGGCTCAGTGAGACTGGGTCATAGGAAACATGTAATCTCACGTACAGATGTTGATGGGGGATTTTCAGTCAGCGCCTCGTGCAGTGACTTTTGTGCAAAAGGTAAATCATGTCAGGTCTACTGTAAAAGCACCTCACACATTATAACAGCATCTCAAACTGACAAAAATACATTCAAATATGAAACATGAGACAGTTATTCATTTATAAAAAAATTTAAATTTGCTGAAAAATCCCATTAACCCTGTTAGACCTAGTGCGGCATCGATGCAATGCCGAGCTATGTTTTACAAAATACTGAATAACTTTTTAACTGTATTTTAGGGTTTATAAATGAGCTCTAAAGTTTGGTCAAACCACAAGACTCTCAGCTTTCCGAGGCACTTTGAATGGTGCCTGTGCAACGTTCAGGGCCAGTTTTAGGTCTAAGACGATCTATGATGTGAAACATTGTGATGTTTATTTTAAGAGGTGATACTGACCAAAGTATAGAGACAGCACCAAAATGTTTATGTTGACACATTGTCTACTGAATAATGCCCAGGATTATAAGCTAATAAATGGCTGTAACTCTCAAAGAGAAAGGTGACTTTGCACCAAACTTCACATGGAGCTTGAATACAACTTTCCACACTGAAAAAAACAAAAATTCCCCTGCTGACTATGGAGATACCCAAAAAAAAATACACATTTTTTCATTAAGTTTTGGGGAGGGGGTTTGTTTGTTTGTTTTTTTAGTCAAATATGGTGTGCTCACACACAAACAATGCATGACTGCAATTTTACACTGTACTGACATGAAGACAAGGTTCCCGAGAATCATATGATGTGTAACACTTGATACTAAGTGAAATAATAAGCTCAGGTTTGGCAAAACTATAAAACTATGTCCATGTGTTTCTTTGTCTGTGTAGGTCTAAGACAACAACAACAACTTGGCAACATCTTCCATATTCATTATCCTAGACGAACACACACAAACACACACTGCAGTTTAGTTTGACTCAGTGTTAAACACACCACCCTGCTGCCCAGAATGCCCACTCGAGTCACAAATATGTATGTGAACCCAAAGAAGAAGCTGATTGCCAAGGCATCAGCAAATGGGGACGCTTTACACAAACATGTAGGATTCTGCAGCTGAAGTCGGTTCCCGGCAAATAAAGTGCATCCTTCTGTCTGAGCAATACTTTCTGAAAACTTCGGTGGCCAGCTGCTGTTCCAGGAAAAGACAGAACTGCTATTTAACTCTTTTTTTTTCTTTGTCTTGTTGCTCTTTATCTTTGGCCATCAGTTATAAAAACCTCATGTAAATTTATTGTTAAAGGTAAATTTAAACCAATGGAATTGTTTGACCTGATGGTAGCCAGATAGCAATGCTGCAAAGGTCTAAAATCTCAGCCATTACTTCACTGCAGAAAATTATATCACTGTAGTTTTCAATTCAGAAACATTAAACAACATGATAAAGAACAATTTTGTTCATTCATGTCTCCAGTAGGAAGCAGGGCGATGCTATTTTACACACTGAATTCTTTGAATGTAGTTGGGAAGTCAGAAAGTATTAAGAGATCCACTGACTTATTGGTTTTTGTATTTTCCTGAGATTTGTTGACAGTATTGAAAATACAAATAACTCGTCTCATCATTTATGAGCAACTTTGCCTGAAAAAGCACAATGTGAAGTCTTAGAAAAGTTTTTGCTTTGTTTTGTTTTTTTAATTACAAAAGAAAAACTAGGGACACCCCCGGTAGTTTAGTTTGTAGAACGGGCACCCCTTGCACAGAGGTTGCGTCCCCGCTGCAGCAGCCGGGGGTTTGATTCCACCCCCGGCCATTTTTGGCATGTTTCTCTCTGCCTCATTTCCTGTCCAAATCTTCAGCTGTTCTATCAATAAAGGCTCAAAAAAGCCCAAAAAATATCTTTTAAAAAAAGGCAAACAAAATTAAACAAAGGAATCAGCCTTGGGGTGATGTTTTATCCTCCTTCCAGTGTTTTGTACACTTGTATTTTAGTCCTTCATAAAAAGGCGGACTAAGCGCAGTGGTGATGTCATAGATTGTAAATCCAGCAGACGATCAGGAGCAAAGCAGATTCGTGGAAACAAACTGATGCTGAACTGACTTCAGAATTCTGTAGATTTAGTAACAAGTTGCTTAAAGTGACAAAGAGAAATAACGCAGAATATTTCTGCAAGAGAAATCTGGTCATTGCCGTCCTCCTTGTGTCTGCTGCCTGCTGAGACTGATTAAATGCATTTTAAGTAGTGTCGCAGAGAATGCACACAGAGACGGTCTATCTAAGCCTGTTGAGCTGTGATAAGTGAGATAATTTGTGTTAATCACCTCCAGTCATTAGAGAGCCATCTGAAAAACAAACGCAGGTCCTTTTCACTGCGGCATCTTTTCAGCACCTCCACAAAAATCTCCCATTCCGCCATCTGACAGCGAGGCAGCTGCACACCAGTGAATGAGGGTGATTGTCTCCTTTCTTTTAATCAGCACTTAGTGAGTGAGAAAATGGAGAATTTCCCCTCTTCACTCTGCATGTTTTTTCAAGGGTTGATTGTGGTTCGCTGCAGAGAGCGACTTGTGATTTATGTTCCAACACATTATGTACTTTTCTGAACCGACTAGCTTTGTGCAAATGGTGTTAGGAACGCTCCACTGAGATTTGTCTCACACACGGCTCTGCAGAAGCAAATAGCAAAACACCTCAGCTCAATTTGGAAGTGGCTGGTTAAAGTCTCGCACAATCGGCCACATCCGCACCATATCACCTCGAGTGGGGAGGTGGGATGAGAGGTCAGCAGAAGAGATGAGGGAAAAACTCGCAGCCGTCAGGTGTGGTGACTGACAGGGAATGGAGTGGGGATGCTGAGGAGGCCGATGGGAGACGCCAAAAAGGGGGGAGGAGGCGTTGTACAACTGCATTTTAATCTAGTCAGACCTCAATCCTGATAAAAGGAATCTGTCCATCTCTCTCATTTCCATTCTGGGGGTCATCAATCACTCATGTCACTGGCCTCTGCTCCGGTGGACGTCAGAGTCTCAGGGGAGCAGCCAGGCGAGAGCTACAGATGCTGTCCAAAATGGAAAAGCCAGAGCTATGAAAGGGAAATATGGTGGATAGACAGAGTGATGACACGTCTGTTGACAGATGAGGTTATGAGACAAATAGTAAAACAACAGGTGAATCATATTTACTGCAAATATTCCAGATTATAAAATTTCGTTTCAGCTCATTTCAATTTTTTATTTATTTCCAAAAAGACACTGAGGTTTCCCTCATTTCCAATGCCGTCAAGATTACAAGCACAATAAACAATAAAAAACATATAATCAATAACAAAAACAGTAGAAATCAATTAAAGCACTGGCAGTCAGAAACAAAGTCACTAGAAATCAAAGTCCTAAACTCTGTGAGCAAGGAAGGAACTTTAATCTTTAGCGGTCGCTGGAGGGCGTTTCATGAGCTCGGGGCATCAAAGGAAAGTGCATCAAGAAAAAAAATGGTTAAAATATTAGGCTGCAGTGTAAAAAATAGTGCATAAAAGTACATCCACCAACACCTTTAAAGTTTTATGATGAAAAACTCATATCTCACAACAATTAAGATTTACGGTGTGTTACATGCAGGAACTATTTCTTGGTGGACAACAGCATGTGCTAAGCACCGTTTCTGTGGGTTTTGACATCATCAAAGTGCTAGACTTATGAATAAATTGTTGTTTATTTAGAAAAGTTTCAACAATTGACCCCCTATTAAACAGCAACAATCACTTCTACATTTGGTTTTGTGTGCAGCTTAAACTAACAAGAGACCATGCAATCATCAGTGTGCATCAGAGGAGTGTCTGGAAAGTAATGCTTGCCATTTCCCCCCGCTTCCAGTCTTTATGCTAAGCTAGGCTAACCACATCCTGGCTCAGTGCAGCCAACACACGTCCCAAAAATTCCTCACTGTGCACTGTGGATATCAGTCTGTGCTGCTTATTGTGTTTCAGGAGTAAATGCATGTAGTGTCATGTAGTGGTGTGTCAAACTTACAGTACCCATCAGATAACATAAAACAAGTCTCATGCTTCAGCTAATGTTAGCTTGTTAGCAGCTTAGCAGAAGTTCCCAACTGCAGCTTTAAGCAACAACAGTTATTGATGACAATGTAGCTGCTGGAAAAGTGATAACATTGAAAAATAGTCTGGGCTTGATGAGAAGCTCCTTGCAGGGCTTCCACAGTAAAGAAAGTGCACATAAAGCAAAATAATGAACATCAAAAGAATGCATGAAACAAGATAGTAACAGGTTCAAGTCATTGCTCTCCCTCAGGCAGCAATAAAGAAAAGATGCCGTCCCTTTCATATGCCATGAGAGTCTACGGTTGTCATGATCACTGCAGTGTACATACCTCCTCCAGATGCTAACGCTAAAACAGTATTAGGCCTCTTGCTAACTACCATCAGTGAACAACAGAGTGCCCACCTAGGTGAGATATTTGTAATTGCAGGGGCTTTCAACCAAGCAAACCTAAAGACTGTCCTGTCAAAACTTAATCAACATACAGTTTCCATCCAGGGGTAAAAACACTCCACCACGTTCACAGTAACATCAAACATGGATTTAAAGCAGCACCTCTCCCCCATCTGGGCCAGTCTGACCACATCTCCTTGTTCTTAACTCCAGCATGCATGCCACTTATTAACACAGCCAAAGCAGCTGTTAGAGTTACACAAGTTTGACCAGAGGGAGCTTCTGGGCAGCTACAGGACTGCCTAACTGCACCGAATGGACTCGAGTCAAGGATCAGGACTCTGACACTGTCCACTGTACTGTTTTAAAATACTGTGTAGAAAATTTCACCACCACAAAACGCATCAAAACAATGAGCCATGGCTCACAAAGGCCTTGTTCAGACTGCCAGCCCAAATCAGATTTTTCACGTATCCATCTTGTATCCAGATTGGTTTCAGGAGGTCTGAACAACAAAAAAAAAACCACATGAAATCTGATTTTTGCAAATCAGATCAAAACCACATGGTGAGTCTGAAATGTGATTTAAATCTGATTTGTACAGATGCATCCTCAGTCCGGACACACTGCTTGTTCAAATCTGATATCAGAGTGTCTTTTGCGACACTTCATGGATACTAGGTGCCTAAATGGAATGTCTTGATGGACAACACAGGGTGCTAGATGCCACAGATCCTGACAAATGTCCTGTGGCACATTTTAAAATTTTTAAAACAAGCTCCCACCAGTCACTGCTTTGTGTATGGCACAAACCTCTCGCTGCACAGTGAAGCCCGCCATGACTGCAGCATGGAACACTGTAACATTCATCAGTCTGTACCGCCAACTCTGGTTCAGAGTTCAGCATCGCGACTTGATAGCACAAGTGTCTGGAAAGCAAGATGACGTATTTCTATTTTTCCATTTTTCGTACTTCTGCATTGTAAAGCTGCATCACTAGCGCACATACTGATGCCTACATCGTTACAACAGCAACCCACGCAGATAGGTCGGTACAGAGCAGTGATGTCTGGACACAATAAATCTGATCTCATCACTTGCAAATGAAAGTGCGGACAGTCTGCGTTAAAAATCTGATTTCAGAAACAAAACAGATTTGTCTTCAGTCTGAACAAGGCCTAAGAAATCTGACTCCTGCTCAAGGCTTTCTGGTCTGGCAATACTGAGCAGTACAGGAAGGCCAGGGCAGACCTAAAGAAGAGCATCAAAGACACCAAAGCAGTTTACCGGCAAAGGATTAAGAGCCATTTTGTAAACTCAGATCCTCATCACGCAATGCGAGGCATATGACATATCACCAATCAAAATAGCAACATCAACCTGACCACAAGCAGCAGTGCCTCACTGGCAGAACAGCTAAGTCTCTTCTTCAGCTGCCACAAGGTCTGCTAACAAAGACTCGGCTTCCAACAGCCCAGCTCTTACCATACAGACTGCGTAGGTCTCACACACTCCTTAACATTAACGTACAGAAAGCAGCTAGCTCTGACAGGGTTCCAGGACAGGTTCCCAGAGTATGTGCTGCTGAGCTAACTGAAGTATTCACAACCATTTTCAACAAATCCCGTGCACAGTACATTGTGTCAACATTTTTAAAGGCAGCCACCATCAGCCAGTCCCCAAGCAGACAGCCTACCCTGTCTGAATGACTGCAGGCCAGTAGTGGCATCTGTTATTATGAAGTGCCTGGAGAGATTGGTCCTCAACTACATCAAGCCTGCTCTCCCACCCATCCTCAATCCACATCAACACACATACAGAGCCAACAGGTCAATGGATGATGTCATCTCAACTGCCATCCACACTGTTCTGCTCTGCTTAGAACAGTGAGGAGCACTCACGGCTGCTGTTTGTGGACTACAGTTCTGCATTTAATACCAGTAGACTGGTCTCCAAGATCTCCAAATAAGGCTTTGTCAACAACATTTGGACTCCCTCATGGACCACCTGTCTGTCACTCAGCACAGGGGCACCACAGGGCTGTGTGCTGAGCCCCTTCCTCTACTCTCTGTACACCCATGACTGCGCACCACTCCATCACACAAATACAATCATAAAATTCATGGAAGACACAACAGTGGTGTTGGGGCTTATCACCAAGGGTGATGAGTCTTACAGAAAGGGTGAACTGACAATCTGGATGTTCTGGAGAATCACAGAACGGATTGTAGTCCAAGATGGCTGGAAGCCCCCTACGCATTCCTCAATTCATCCTTGATCAATCCATCATTCAAGATAGTTGCATTGACAAGCAAAGAGGGCGAACAATGCAAACAATCAGTTCTTACGTGCAAAGTTAAGTAATAATAATTAAAGCTGCAGTTGGTAACTTTGGGATGAGCATTAATAACGTTTTTGTGCTCTATTTGTAAAAAATGTCACAACACCCAAAGACAGCTATTAGTAGTAAGTGACATGGTTTTAGAGTATCGTGAGATCTCTGTCTTTTCCTATCATGCCTCTGTATCCACGATTGGTAAAAATCCTATCGCTCCAGTTCTATTGGCCCAATCAGTGACAATCTCTGCACTCTGTCCTAAATGGTTGGTCTACGCTGCGCTTCTTAGCATCAAGAGACGTCATTACGAGCTGATTATCTGTTAGTGCCTTACACTCTGTTTCATCTTGGTCTCGGTCAGAGCATGTGAGCGGAGTGGAGTGGAAAGCATGAGTTTTTTAGTCCCAGTATGTCCGTGGCTTACAGAGAGGAGGTACAGAGGCTAACAGACCGGTGGTCAGTCAATAACCTGGCACTCAACATCAAAAAAACAAAAGAACTGATTATTGACTTCAGGAAGAGGCAGGACGACCACCTTCCACTGCACATTAATGGAGAGGTGATGAAGAGAGTTTCCAGTTTCAGGTTCCTGGGCACACACATTTCAGACGATATCACACGTTCTATCAACACACCCTCTCTGGTTAAAAAGACACACCAGTGGCTTTACTTCCTGAGGAGACTCAGAAAGGTCAACCTGCTGAAACAGCTGCTGGTGTCTTTCCACCTCTTTCTCAGTGTAACACACTCAGGTAATGTGGTTGGGAGTCAAATTACTCCTGCATGTGTACACCGTAATCGGACCCAGACTGGCCTAAACAATCTGTGCATGATTGATAATCCCTGCTGCATTTGTAGAGGAAAGCCCGGAAGAAAACAAGTGTGCCATAAGCACAAGTGGTAGTGTGCATCAAATCTGTACCAAAAGTAAAGCGTAAATATTAAGTGTACAGCGCTGTAAAGTTGGTCGTGTTTTCACCATTCAACTGGGATTTCGCTAGCCACTTGCTAACTTGTTTGTAGCTTGTTTGGCTAACCGGAAGAAGGTCCAATAGCAAACGGCTGAACAGGGCATATCACCGCCTACCGGAGCGAAATCGGACAATAAATTTATTCTCCCTCAGCGCTTGTATGCTGGGACAAGAGCAGTAGTCCAATTTCATGGCCTAATTGAGCTATAACCGT
>JAPZDX010000012.1:30009408-30019586 GCA_029783625.1 Naso annulatus | reverse complement strand
GAGGAGCTGAAATCACTACAATGATCTTTTCACTCCCTTTCCTCAGGAACATCATGACGAGTGTAAACAAGAGAGGAGTTTTTTCTGTTTAACAGATTTAAGTTTGCCTTAAAGTAAATGTGTCAGCAATGTACAAGGTCTGACCATTTACACTCAGTGACCTAACTGCAGGTGTTTCAGTCTTCGGTGACAGAAAAATCAACTTACAAATGACTTATGTTGTTGACTGCATTAGAAAAAGAAAGTTTTACATCCAACCACAGTTATCATGTAAACAAATAAAACAATGTGGTCTCGACTGGTCTTGATTAAAAATCCTGAGTGCCTTATGTTTGAGACCAAGACAAGACCGGGTTTAAATTTGTTTGATTCCGAGACGAGACTGAGACCTTCAAAAAGTGGTCTCCAGACCAAGACTGATTTCAAGCACAACAACACTGGGTTCTGTCTCTTATCGTTTCTTCTCGGCCAAAAGCGTTTGAGTGTTAGTCTGACCCTGAAACGATGTGCGTGCTCTGAGTATTTGACAGTCTTTGTTTTGATTCATAGGAGCGTGGTGATTGAGTAAATGGTCAAGGTTTCCTGTTTAGATAAAATGTATTTTTAACTACATTCAAAAATGGCCCTAAATGTTGTGTTGTCATGCCTTACATGTTAATTCAAGCCTACACCAAAAATCATACATGTCATAACCAACAATAACACATTAACAGCTGTTAAGGGTTTAACATCACATCTGAGTTCAGATGTTGGTTATTTCCATTTTTATTTGTCCTTTTTTTTTTTCCTGTCATGCCCTCACCACATGTCTTCCCCTCCTCCTCCCTCACTCAGTTTAAACTCCCCACCTCAGCTCCTCCCACATCCAAACCTGTTAAAGTCATCACAACACCCACGACAACAACGGCCGCCCCGACGACCACCACGACAACAGCAACAACAACTATTGCTACAACAACAACCACCGCTGCCCCTCTTACTGTAGCAACCACTCAGAAGCCCACCACTCCTGTACCCACTACTCCACCCACAACCACCAACAACCCTGAGCCCACCACCCCACCCACCACCCTGCCCCACTCCCTGCCATCCACAACAGCAGCAACCACCACACCTCCACACCCAGAGGTGGCCACCGAAAAGGCAGAAGAGACTGAAGAAGGAGAGCTCATTGTTGTCACCCAAAGTGACACCGAAGGCGCTGAGGCCACTGTCGCCACAGGAGGCATGGAGGTTGCACCTGTCACCGCGGCGGATGGTGTAAGTGGAGATGTGGACCTGGTGATGCCTTTAATCATCCCGCACCATGAACAGGACTCCTACCCCCTGGAGGTGGTGACAGAGTCGCCACCCACTGACACCCAGGAAGCTGAAGGAGCTTTAAGCCTGACAGATTCTCCCACCCCGGCCTCGTCTGGCTTCCCCCCACCCACGCCCTTCCCTGTGGGTGAACCAGGCAACTCTGAGCCCTCCATGGACCTGGACCTGACCCAGACTCCCACTCAGACACCCACACAAGACTCCCAGACTGAGGCAGGAAGCCCAGCGTCCCAGCCTGAGCTGCTCCCCTGGCCAAAAGAAGATGAGAGTGCCGTCCAGCCAGAAAATGACACCGCCACATTTTCAGCTGCCACTGTGTTGTCAGGTGACGGGGAGGTTGACCACGCCCCCCCATCCTATCCCCAACTGCTGGATACTGACTCAGAGCTTGACTACCAGTATGACCCAGCCGACGCTTTCCTGCCGGTGAGTTCAGCCGCCTCCCTCTCTCTCCTCCTCCTCCTCCTCCTCCTCCTTCTCCTTCTTCCTCCTTCTCAGCCTTTTCCTCTCAAAGCTTCAGCAGCCTCCCAAAGCTCCCAGCCCCGACTGGACTCCGCTCCTGCTGGAGGAACGCAGCAAAACAGACTTCCCTGTCTGCCCTCGTTCCCCTGTTCTTCCTCTTCTGTCTGACACCTGTGTTCCGTTTGTTGTTTTTTGCTTTTTCTTTTTAAACATATCAAAAAAAACAGCTGCTCCAGTGCAAGCTGCAGTAGCTGTTTTTTGTTTGTTTTTTTGTTTTGTTTTGTTTTGTTTTTCCATGTCTAATTTGCATTCAGCGCATTAATAATTTAGAGGAATCGCTGTCAGTCTTTCTTTGAGGATGCTGTGTGTGTTTGTGAGTGACATTAGTTTTTCTCACACTGGGTCACATCCTTGTCTGCACACACAGTTTGAGTGAAATATGCAGTTATGATGTTTCTGACCAATATTGCTTGTGGGAATTAAGTTGCAAATATTTTTTTCTTAAAGGTGTAGCCAGTAGCATTGTTTGTCGCAGCTTGTAAACACCAACTGGGCTCCTCCTCCCGAGCTCTACGCTACCAGAAGTATTGTAGCGTGTACTTATACTACTTTTACCTACACAGCAAGCTACATAGAAATATTACATTTGTTTTAATGGAAAAGGCATCAGTTAGCAAGCTAGCACAAGGTAACCGCCAGTGTTTGGCACTTGCCTGTCCAACAGAAAGAAGGCCAACTGTACGTCGCTCTTCATCCCCAGCCTCTCCTTCAGTGCTCCAAAGCAGCTGAAAGCCAAACTGGGATTCACTCTCGTTCAGAGCGAGCTTTATCCACTTGACGTTTCACCTCACGAGGGCTGTACTTCCCTTTTTTCACTGCTGCGTCTGCGTCCATTATTTTCTCCTGTCTGAATGGCGTCCAGTCGCTATGTTTTATCCACTCTCAACCTCACCTGCACGCTCTCATTGGCTGGAGGAAACACACCCACTCCCCCCTCAAAAGCGCCGTGAGACAACCTAAAATTCAAAATGCAGGCAGAAGGCGGGGCTCTGCAGACACAGTCACCACCACACATATTTATGAGTTAATTTTGTATAAGTCCTCTTTTTTTTTTCTTTTTTTTCCCAAAGGAAAATGCTTCCGACTCTACTTTAAAATATCTGTTGGGTATGAAAATGCCCAGCATAATCATAAATTAATCTTGTTCGCAAATACATAGAATTATATGAATAAGTCAGCCAGTCAGATGAAGGAAAGTTAGTGAACTCTAATATTTAGTGTGCAAATAGAGACAAATGAAGATATTACATTAGAGGTACACTTGAAGTTACTTAGTAATAGTTAAATATAATCAAGCCGTCAAAAGTTTTTTGATGAAAGCTGCAAAGCTGGCCAGTTACGGTTATAATTAACAGTGAAGTAATAAAATTATTTCACCATTTATTTCAACATTACATATTTTAGTTTGGTGGAGAAGGTATGAAATAAATCTGACACAGACAGTCCCTGAGTGACACTTAAACTCAGATAAATTGAAGGTGAGGACATTTCTGCTGAGGACATTTTTGTTACTTAACAGTAACAAAAATGTCCTCAACTGACACGAAAAGCACAAATCCAGAGAGTGAGGATGAGAGGAATTGCATGTTTATGCCTGTTGTGTGTGTGTGTGTGTGTGTGTGTGTGTGTTCTGGGCTACAGGGGGACGAGGGCTCCTACGTCAGCTGGGGATCCTCAGCTTGTCCCTGTGTGGAGAAGGTCCAGGATTCGTCGCTGCTCCCTGTCAGAGTGGAGAGGAAGATCACCTTACTCGCCCACAACCTGCACCTCTATCAGGTACCACACACGCAAGATACCAGAAAGTTCATGTGTGATACTAAAACCACTGAAATTTCACGATTCTTGATAATTCAGTACTGTGGTAAAATCAAAACAAGTCCATCTGCGTCAGTGTACACACACACACACACACACACATATGTGCATGTACAAGTGCATTTGTGTGGGTGGTGAGCCCTTCACCAATCACAGTTCTTTGTGCGTTCAGGACACAGAGCTGGACTACGAGTGTGTGTTGGTCATCGAAGGGCAGACGGTGGTGGTGGACGCCTACGTGGAGACTGACGACATGAATCCATCGAACTTTCACATCACCTGTCAACCCCACCAGGTCTGATCATGTGCCGTCACTTTACATCACATGAGCGTCATTACAGCGAGGAACAAACACAAGTTTATCACAGGGGCACTGTGTAGAACGCAGGTCCAGTAAATGTCATTAATGACAACAAACTGATGCTTTCTGATTATTATTTATTTCTTTATATATTTATTTATTTGAACCTGTTGTCAATTGTCTAGTACATATATTCGGCTCCAGTGGAGGAATACAATGCCATGGTGTACGTGAAGAGGAGGGACACCTTCCATGTGGACAGCTCTCCTGATCTTTACGGTGAGGTCAAAGTTGTAACTTGAAAAGCTAAATCAAACTGAACTTCTCAGATTTTGTTTTTCTCCTCCTGCTGTTGTTTTGCTCTCAACATGTGGCTGTTTTTCTCCTCCTCTCCTCTGGCCCTCAGTGACTCTGTACAACTGCTCTGTGGGCCGTTCGGACTGCAGCCGCTGCCACACAGCTGACCACAAGTATGGCTGTGTGTGGTGTGGTGGAGCTCACGCCAGGTGCTTGTATTCAGACTCCTGCAGTGAACCTGTACAGCAGACGTGCCCTGCTCCAGTCATCCACTCTGTGAGTCCTGACCTTTGACCTCCTCACTTATCTCTTCACTGTGGGAGACATGTTTTAGAGACTTGAAGTCACTGTTTATTTACCTCATTAATTGAAGGAGATGCGTGTGTGTTATTAAAATGAAGCATTTCCTGTCGTCCCTCAGATTGAGCCGCTCTCTGGCCTGTTGGAAGGCGGCACTACAGTCACCATCTCCGGCTCCAACCTGGGCCAAAAGGCTGAGGACATCCTCCAGTCGGTGTTAGTGGCTGGAGTTCCCTGCACTGTCATACCCAGCCTCTATGAGGTCTCCTCCAGGTACAGACCAACAGCTGCCGGGGGTGTCGGCTTCTGAAGTTTTGTGTCTTAAATTAAAATGTTTTTGTCGTCATTGCCATTTGATTTAATCCTGTGTGGATTGATCAAAGTTTATTAAATCTAATTGAGAATTTAGGAATTTAGCATAATAATAAAGGTGTATAATCATCCTAAAGGGAAAATCCACCACTTTTCATGTGGATGTCCAGTCACTGTTGATCGTAATTGTAGTCAGTTGAGGCAATAAATTCCTCAGTTTGTGCTGTATTGAAAGAGAAAGCTGAGTTTTCTGAGTTGTCCTGCTCACACAACTGTTCTTACAGTGTCTACATGTACAAGGATGCATCACAAAAAAAACAGTACTTGTTGGGTCTCCAAGGTTGTTATCCGTCACATCGGACCATTTCTTTTATTTCATATTGAGCAGTTTTTAAATTATGAAGGGTTTTTGGTCCACCAGAGCCAGAAAATCCTCTCAGATCAAACATGGTGCTCGCTCGCCTGGAGTGCAAGTGGAAAGGCGAGGGGTAAACAGTTAGTAGTTCTTCCTGGAACCAAGTGATTTTGAAGCTGCCTCCCAGAGACAGAGAACATCGAAAAAAAATATATTGTTGGGTTTCACATAATATTCCTAATTCAGATAGATAGAGATAAGTTTGAAAATCGGCAGAGTTGCCCTTTAAAATAAGAATCCTGTTGTTACGACCTCAGAATGAGCCTCCTGAACAGAGTTTGCCATGATGTACTGCCGGTTGAACAGACACAGTATGCTCTAACTCCGCAGAGTTTCAGGGCCACTGTAGGTTTTCCTGCATGCTTGGAAGGAGAGGGAGAGTGCGGGGGTGATATTTAGTTGGTTGCAACATGCAACCTCACTGCAAGGCGTCACTAAATTCTTTCCACTGGTCTTTTAAACGTTGCCATGGTGCATGCATGACTCTAGTTTATAAGGAACAACTATCCTAAGAGAACTGTCTGTCTTCTAGGATTGTGTGCAAGACCAAAGCCAGTGGAGGAGAGAAGGTGGGCCATGTGTCTGTCAAAGTGAGCGGAGGAGAGTTCGGCCTGTCCAGCCAGACGTTCAGCTATCAGGTACATTAGATCAGAACGAATTCTAGTCGAGGCGATTTTGTTGACCTGTTTGAGGAAAGTTGTGTTGTTGTAATAACAAATAAGTAAAGCATGAAGAAACAGCAACACAAGCAGTCTGTAAAAAAGGTTGTTAGCGGGTTAATCATGAGTTTTTCATGTGTTGTGCCTTCCTACATCTTCTCCCCCCACTCAGGACCCATTTGTAATGGGGGTGTCTCCTGAAAGGGGGCCCAAAGCCGGAGGAACATCTCTGACCATCACAGGCCGAAACCTGCTGACAGGACGTCCCTCTGACCTCACTGTCACTGTGGGAGGGGTGCCCTGTACGATGTAAGACTCTCTCACACACACACACACTGTTATTGACATAATTTATTGTTTGTTGGTCATTCTGAAGTTCATTCAAAATTAGCTTTAATGTGGAAACTATTACTGCCTTCATTCTCTTAGTCGACACAAAGACTTCATTAATGTGCTCTTTGTCAGTCCGACCTTTGACCTTCGTGTGTCAGAGGAGGGAAGAGAAATGACAGACTCACTCTGGGGTCAGTGAAGTATCACATCATTTATGAATCAGTGTGTCCTGTGTGCCTCCCCCTCCCCTCCTCAGCATGTCCGAGGTGCACAGCTCCAGTGTTCAGTGTGTGACCGGCAGCAGCAATAAGACATGAGATCACCTGGTCACGCTGCATTACGGCAGCAGCCAGCGTCACCTCCACACGTCAGCCTACCGCTACACCCACAACCACAACATCACCCACGCCACTCCAGCAAAGAGCTTCCTTGAGTGAGTGCAGAAACCTCACTTTCATATCTTGCCTTTCACCTCTTCTTCTTCTTCAGCTCTTTATAAAAAGTTGTTAGTTGTTAGTGCTATGAAATTAAAGTTTTCTGTCTGTTTAGCGGCGGTCGGCTGATCTATGTGTCAGGCCACAACCTGGACGTGGTGCAGGAGCCCCGGATGGTGGTGGTGACCATGTCTACGTTCGAGTCAATCAGCCAGAGTAAAAGGAGGAAGCGGAGGAGGAAGAGGAGGAGCAGAGAGCATGGAGAGGATAAGGAGAGGACTTTGGGAAGGCCAGTGAGGATGGTTCCCGAACCCGTCTGTCCAGGAGACCCACTCTGCTCAGTCAAACAGGTCTGTGTGTATCGATGTGTGTCAGTGTGTGTGTGTGTGTGTGTGTGTGTTGGTTTAACAATTCTATAATGAATGCAAGTTTCTTCCTCTACTGAACGTCTTCCTGCATCGTCCCTGTCTCATTAGTTCATGGAACGCTGTGCCGTGAACTCCTCCTCCCTCATCCTGTGTCGCTCTCCCATGGTGGACTCCTCCGTCTGGGGGTCAAAGGTCACTGTGGAGTTTCTGCTGGACAACCTGCGCTTCAACTTCAACAGTCTGAGCCCCCAGCCTTTTAGCTACGAGCCCAACCCTATCCTGCATCCCCTGAACCAGCAGGACCCTCTGAAGGCCTACCGCTACAACCCTGGCAGCTTCATCCAGCTGGAGGTCAGAGGAGAGGCGGCTCAGTGCACTTGTTTCACTAATTGAAGCGATGATGCATTGTTTGCTTGTCTAATGTTTAACCGTCTGTTGTTATGTTTACGAGGGTAAAGGCCCAGTCGGAAAACCACAGCCAGACTCGTCTCCTCAGGGACTTGTCCGAACAGTTCGTTTATAGGACAAAAAATCCAATAAAACAGCTAAAAAGCATAATTCTTCTTTGGGAACTCACTGCAGCTACACAATAGAGTGGCTAAGCTGCGCCCCTTCCAGTAGACCCCATGGGACCTTATCTCGGAAAAAAATATGAACGGCAGTCAATGGAAGAGACTAATTATGTTTTGCTCCTGTTTAAATTGTACTGCAAATCTCAAATATGATGTTTGTCAATATAAAAGATAATTTTGCAAGTCAAGAAAGTCACAGTTTGTCACACAAAATGTCCCGTAAGTGTCGTCTTAACAACAATCTCTTACAGAAGTGACTCTGTTTGCTCAGCTGCAGGTCTCAACTCGCTCATGCTTACAATGATTTTTACCTCTTTTCCATCCGTTTTTCCCTCTTCCTGAAGGAGCAAAGAAACTGTGCTAAAGTTACAGACATGTTAGCACTGGTGACGTACAGTATATTGTGCGACGTAGTTTACTTAGCAGTTTCACGAGAAACGTTTATTTTGCTGTTTGAAGACAAATTCAACTTTGTTGACATAAAAAATCATCTTTAAAATTGCAAAACATGGTATGTGTAAATCATGCCACAACCCAAACAGGAACAGAAAATAATTTCTTGCAGTCCCATGCACTGGAATTAGAAGGGTGGGACTAAGGCACTCAACCTGTGTGGTCTCAACCAGTGAAGGCTGCGCTTTGTCACTCTCAGATGGACCCGAGCCCAGTGTGCTTTGAGCTGATGCTCACAAAAGATGCTAACTCCTTTCATCATCCTTCAAAGTTCCATCAGCTTGCTGACTTGTGAACATTTTCGCATACTGTCACTGGCATGTTGACATGTTTACATTTAACTTAAAAGTTGTAAGGATTACGGAACATTAACATGGTGATGGTAATCACTTCAATAATCGTGCAGGAGGCATGGACCTGTCGTGTTGGACAAGTCTCAAGAAAAATAGCATTTCAGATTCATCCTCCGCTGAACATGAGTGTTCGTTCACACCAGATTTCATCACAATCCATCCATTAGATGCTGAGGCCTTTCACTCATGATCAAAATGTTAGAGCAACAGACAAATGACAGATTTGCCAAAATAGAACAAATCGTCTTCAACAGGCAGAAAAGCGTTAACAATATTAATGGTTATTTTTGTATAAAACTAAAACTATTTTTGTATAAAACTAATAAAAACCAAAGTGTTGAACACAGTTGTTTTAGAGAGAGATGGACAGATCAGCTCTCATTTTCACTTTTTTTATATGGACAGACATTTTACACAGAAAAACGTTACAAGAACTGAAAGTGAAAGTAGATATAAGATAAACTAAAAGGTGCTTCTCCGTGTGCTCTCAGGGGGAAAACCTGGACCTGGCCATCACTAAGGACGAAGTGGTCGTGATGGTCGGGGAGGGTGTGTGTGCCGTAAAAACCCTGACCAAAAACCATCTGTACTGCGAGCCGCCACCTCAGCAGCCTGCACCGCTATCTAACGGCAAGAAGCGCGAGGGCTCCGACAATCTGCCTGAATTCACTGTGAGTTGAACCTTCCGCCAGAGTTTACAGCGTTAAGCTGGGACTGTGTGAGCATCTGACACAAACAGAGCTGTTAGTAAGGAGTGTGTGTCTGTGTGTCTCAGGTCCAAATGGGCAACCTGAACTTCTCCCTGGGTAAAGTTCAGTATGACAACCTCAGCCTGTCCCCATTCCCCCTGGAGGCTCAGATTGGAGTTGGGGTCGGGGCGTCCATCGTCGCCCTCATTGTTCTCATCATCGTGCTCATTTACAGGTCAGTGCGTGGACTGTGTGTTTGTGTGTATTTTTTACGGTGTAGTTGAGTAAAGAAAAGAAAGATAATCCCTTAATCATAATCAATTATTAAGATAAAGATACCTTTTGGAGTTTTGACCACTAGTAGCCTCATGTAACCGTGTTTTGATGGCATGAATAATTGAATAGAGCTCATTAATGAACATCAAGACTTTATGAATAACAACAAAATTTTAATTCAAAGCCCCTTAAGACCTGCACCTCATTAGGCAAGTGTGACGATAATTCAACATGTTGGTCTCATGCTTGAATTAGTGAATGATTTTACATGAAGGTAAAACACGAGTCGATAGTAGCAACAAAAGGTTTCCATAAAACTTAAAACACAGCCGTCTGAGCTGAATGCTGTTGGATTATGAAAAAGGCTGCAGCAGCACAAGGCTTTATGCACAGAGGTAATGCACTGTTTACACCTGAATGGTCATGTGATATGCCTTTTTGTAGAATGTTGGGAGATTTGAGCTCCAACAGTGCTTAAAACGCTCATATGGACAGATATTGTTTTTGTTTTAAGACTCTGTCTTAAATTTAAACAGAGTAATGTTGATGTAGCCTGAGTCCTGCAGTAGTAACATCAGTCCTGCACGAGTCCAGCGAGAGTTTGTGCCTCTTTCAGTAACAGCTGTGTAATGTCTGAATAAAGCCAAACTGATGCTTATGTCTGAGAAAGAAGAAGGTGTCACTTTCACAGAAAAATCTCTTTTATTGACCCAGTTTTGACTTCAAACCTCACAAACAGTAAGAATATTATGAGGAAAT
>JAPZDX010000012.1:29952641-29963424 GCA_029783625.1 Naso annulatus | reverse complement strand
CAGGGTGGGACTCAAGTAGTTGTGCCCTCCTCTTAATGAAAAAACTGATTTTTTTTTTCAAACTGTAAATCAGATGTCAGTATTCAGAGCGACTAATCACAGAAGCGATAGAGATATAATGACACACCTTACAGTTTTTCTGTTATGGATATATGCGTTCGTCATAGTGCAGTTTGTGGTGATGTTTCAGGTGGTTAAGCAGGTTAGTTGTGCTGCTTTGCAGCACAGACACAAGTCTCATTGCATATGATTTGTTTTTGCTTAACATTACTTCTTTAAATCCATTTAACTTCCAAAAAAAGAAAATGTTCTGCTCTGATGTTCTGCTGTTTTGTTGCTGATGGGTGCAGGCCTAGCAACATGACTTCCAAAGTGAAGCCGAAACATCTCCATCATCCAACGGTGACCAGCCGATAAGGCAATTTAAAAAGTGCTTGATTTGATATCCAGCAGCGTTTTCAATGAGCGAAGCACAAGTTGAAACCTCACTGTCACAGTTAATGTTCTTTGTATTGTGGTCAACCCAAACTGTGATTGTGATTATTACTGAATTAATTGTGCAGCCCTTCTCTCGCTCACCACTCTATTGGAACACAATTTAGATGTGTGTGAGCTGCTGCTTACATGATCCTGATGAATTTGTACGTTGGTCACAGCACACTGGTTGTTAAAACAAGATGAGATCAAAAACTTCAGCACAAACAGGAACTTCTGTGAAGCAAATGTGGCCATAAGGTGAATGTGGAGTGAACTGTGTTCTGAAGGGACAGGCAATGTCTTGACATGTTGAAGCACCCACCTGCCGTGGCTCCACAGTTGAGATCTTCTTGACATGTGGAAACATTGCAGAAGGACTCTGCATGAACAGTCTTACCCTGGGGGACATGTTCAGAGTTTACAACCTCGCAAATGTCCAAGTAAACCACCACCACCATGTTCTTAATTGCGCTCTTGACCTGACACACATTCATCAGGTCTTGGAGACTGCAGGCTCTCTACTGCAACACTGCTGTTTGGTATCTGGGTCGTAGCTGCTGACACAACTGTGATGATCCTCGACATGGAGGCAGGGTAATCCCGAATGACAGATATCCTCGCAGACTTTTAAATGGTGCTGCTTCTGCTGAAGAGTCAGGATGTTGCACACGCTTTATTACTGGATTCAGGAGCTGATGGTGATCAAGCAATGAAACTTGGAATACTTGCTCACAGAAGTTATTGTTTGCATCTGGTACATGCACATTACAGCCCAGCACTCCATTTGTGCTCAGCAGGAACAGTCTCTTATTTTCACAGTTGCACCCTGTGTACATATTGCCATGAAAAATACAGGGATTGGAATTTGGCACCAACCTCAAATTCCCCATTAAATGAAAAATGCATTTTCCCAGCTTTAATCCTGTGTCTATGTGTTCATTGCTCATGTATCTCATGCTGTCTACCACATATTTGCTGAAAAAAATCATTTGAGTATTTTTACATTAAAATCTGTTTTTTGTTGTTGTTGTTGTTTGTTTCTTTTTTGTTTGTTTTTCCTTTTGATTGGAAAACATTTTAAATTTTGTGATGGCTCATCCTGCACTTGGGGGTGTTTCTAATTTTTTGGCCAATGGAAAATGCTTTTTAGTATATTTAGTATAAAAATACTCTCGACATAAGCCTTCTGCTAGCATGCATCGGCTCCATCACCAGGAATCCCATGGGGGGAGGGCTCGCCACTTTCTGTAATTAACTATGGCCGATATAACTGTGTTTGCTAAACTGTATCAGTTGTGGGAGTCCGAGACATGTTAGAAAACTTAACTACGTGTCTGTGTTCATATAAATAAACGGACAGAGGTCTGTTAATGTGTCGCACAGCTTCATGAATAACACACAGCCCCAGCTAGCGTTAGCTTAGCTGGTATCGTACGGAGAGAGGGTGCTTTTCTGTCATTGACTACGGCCGATATACTCTTCATTTCTGCACTGTAACAGTTGTGAAAGTCCCAGAAACTTTGGAAAAGTTAACGTTGTATTTGTGTTCATAACATCATTCTTTGGCGTATAAAGTTGTGTTGTACTCTGGTTGTGTTACTCCATGTATTCTCACACAGCAGTATTGTAAGCCAGTGTGGAGGGTGGGCGTAGCACACATGGAGTACTATTGGCTACTGTGAATGTCATTCAATATCTGCTACAAGTTCCTACCTAGAGGCCAGTGCTTTGTTTCGTTTTTTGTTTTGTTTTTGAAAAACATAAATATGCGAAAGCAAATCACACTCTGACTTGTGTTTCACGTGGTCTTTAAAGTATGCCTTGGAATGATTTAAAGGAGACTTGCATTTTAATTTTTTGATGAGACCTTATTTTGCCCTTTACAAGATGGAATAAACACAGTCCACCTAAAGAGCTCCCATTTGTGATAACTACAATGACCCATCAGCTCTTTTACTCCGTTGTCTGCACCATGCTGGCATTTTGTCTTCTTCATCGAAACTATTTCACGTTGTGAAATTTCAGTGTTTGCAGTATATGAAGGGCAGAACATTCCCCCTCTTTTATTTCAATATACCAGAGAATTTGCAAAGGAATTGTTAACTAGGAATTTGAGTGTAACATTTTATGTGTTATTTATTCTTTTGACATTTAAGTTTGATCCATAAATGGAGAACCAGGTGGGGAAGGCAAGATTGTTCACTGTCCGTACCTTCGTTTTTCAGTGGCAAAAGCGATTGCATAACATAATGCTGAGCCACATTGCATTTCATAAATTGCTGCTCTTTCCAGCTGGAGAGCAACTTCAGGGTCTTGGTGCCATCTAGTGACTGATGTATTTAATTTGTGCACATAACAACTGTTGAAAAACATTGTGGATAGTACCTACTGTTTTGCAGATATAATTCCTGCTTTAGATGTAGTCCTTTTTACTAACCCCCTTTGTTTTGTTCCAGCCCTGAGTCAGTTGAAGCAAGCCCTGCCGTGAACGAGAAAAACTACAACAACCACAGCTGTGGGAGCGCACAGAGTCATGGGTATCGGGGACTACCATATGCTGTGAGTTTATACAGTTCTGTTCTAATCATCAATTCTAATCATAGCATGTCTTATTGTATGAACTTAGCGTTACTATCTATTAATCAAAGTTGAGTTGTTATTACAGAGATTTTAAAAGCAAAAGTAATAACTTTTAAATCTGTCCAACTTTTTCTTATTTTCTAATCTTTCCAAGCTTCTTGTTCTATTAAAAAGAACAGTAAAGTAAAACTAAGGATTAGTGGTGCTTCTAGTTTGATTGAATACATGAATGTCTATCCTACTTTTAGTCTTCTGTAACCACAAACTACTTCTGTTATTAACAGCTGTACTGTTTCACATACCTGTTTTTTTGCCCTCATTTTCATTCGTCTCCATTTTCCGTTTCCCTTTTTGCCTGAACACCCGTTGTTTGAAGATGCAACAGTCTTCCGTTGTGTGTTGTCAGGATCACAACTATGGCGCGCCCCCTCCCCCCACCCCTCCCGCCTCCCCGCTCTCCCAAACCATCATTCCCCGCATGGATCTCAATGGTGTGGTACGCGGCTCCCGCTATCACGAAACTACTGAGGACAACTCAGCCGACAGCGACAGTTCCTCAGAGTAAGACGGGGCTGTGGCCAGCTGGTGTCAATGCAGCCTGACGCCGGATGGCCTGCTCATCAAATGTGACAACTGCAGGTGAGAAATGGAAAATCCTAGCCAATCTGGATCTGTCTGCTGTAACAGGTGCAAGTGTACAAAGGCCAGACCTTCCCAAAAGTCTTTATGAAAAGAGCAGTGATGTGCAGTTATAAAATATTTTACCATTGAGAGGGAAAATTTCATGCATTATTTTTTATAAATGCTGGTTTTTAAAAGTGCAAATAATACTGAGGTCCTGTCTGAGCTGTTTACAGCCAAGACAACTTTGTATTGATTATGTAGCATCAAAATAATGTAACTTATTTCATTAGATACAAATTTAAAATTCTGGCAGTGTGAATGCACTACACATGTAAGTCAAACTTCTCATGACTGTCATTGGTCAAAATGAAGGGTGAAACGGTTCCCCCTGTCCATTTGTCAGCTGCAAGATCCAACTAAATTGTCTTATAGTTTTTACCTGTAATTTCTTTTTTTATAAATTTTGTCAAAATGTTACTCCAGCAGGTGTAGTTGTTTGCTCAGTAGTTATGTTGCTACAGTCTTTGATTCAACATGATTGTTAACTTTGTGATTAAGTTTCGACTTCATGTTTTAAATTTAAATTAAGGTCCAGATTGTACTGAGGTCTGATGTTCTTCGTGGACTTTTTTGTTACAGGGGACTCGACAGGAGGAAAGGAGCAGAGGGCCAACACAGAAAAACAGACAATGTATCAGGTAAACAGACTTTTTCAGTTCCGGTGTACTCATTTCCTGTGGGTTGTGAAGTGTGATGTAAATGAAAAATTAACTCTCTCTTTTTCTCTGATTTTTTTGTTTTGTTTTTTAGCTGGAGAGAGTAGTGCTACTGAGAGCGGTGATGAGGAGGTGTCGCCTTCCACCATCTCCTACACCGCCACGCAGCACACGCCCACCAGCATTAAACTTACTGTCAACCGGGTCAAAAGGAGCAAATCCAAAAAGAGGAAGAAGAGTACAGAGAAGGCCCGTGGAACGCCGAAGGGCAAGAAAGTCAAGGTATGCAAACTGCAGTGGAGGAGAGTGGAATTAGTAAGTCTTGCAAAAAATCTGTATATAGACGGGAGAAAGTGATAAACCCCAAGTGTAATACATTATTTTGGTACAAGCATGCCACTTTGAGAATATCTCAGTTTTGTGTTTGATTGGAGATGAGTGGCTGCTTGTCACGTTCATGTATTGATAAGGGTTATTTTCCTTCTTTCAGGCTTTCAGAGAGGGTTCTCGGAAGTCCATGAGAATGAAGGTAAGATTGGAGTTAAAATGTGTTTTACTATAAAGTCGTCTTTCCACTGAGCAGTACGGTATGGTTTGGTATGGTACAGCACGCTATTTTGTGCCTTTCAACCGTCAAAAGGGTACCAAAGTGTACTAAATAACTGTACCATGCCGTACCTATTTTGGTCACCCTTTTGTTGGGGTACCAAGTGTCCCAAAAGGTCCCAAGAGAATGGTGCTACGCACACTGCAGTTTGTTGACTGCAAGCAAAAGCAAAAACCGAACTGTACCGCTCAGTAGAAACAGGCTAAAGTTTTGCTTCACTCAGGTCTACCAGTTCCATGCTTCTCCTTTTTTGTAAAGGAGAACTCTTTGCAAACCTGCTGTATCTTTTCTTCTGCGTAGAACTCAACAACGGAGGCCAACGTGTTGGATGAGAACACAGCAGAGGGATGGGAGAGCAGGATCCGCCAGTGGACAGACCAGTATGAGGAGGCTCTGGCCAATCAGTACAGTGCTGATGTCCAGACACTTCTCCAGCTTCACCGCACTACCAGCACCACTGTCTCAAAGGCTGAGAGCAGCACCACGGCACCTCCTTCCAACTCACAGATCCACACCTCAGTCGATGCCATGGACACCATCAACCGCACAGAGTTGGCCTGTAACAACACAGTGCTGGGCTCACAGATGCAGGTGAGCCAGAGCCCTGATGTGAACTCAAACTGCACTCAGACAAAATGTTGATGTGACTTATATGTTACAAGTCAAGTTTGTGCTACAGTTACCTTGCAAGAGATGCAGTGCAGCAGCAATTATCCAATAATAATCAAACTGATAAGAACATATTATAGCAACTATTTTACTGATAGAAAATCAAATATTTGCAAGTTAGCTTTTTCTCTACTAATGTTAAAGGCAAGTCTGGTCCATCTAATCAATAACTTTAATTTGCACAAGGTAACTTCTGCTAACGAGCTAGCAAGCTAATGTTAGCTATAGCATAAGACTTGATGGGAAGCAACTTCACTGCAGCCGTTTGCTCCGGCTCATGTTTTATTTCATTTGTAGTCGCTGTCTCTTTTGAGTCCAGTTTGAACTGAGATGAAACCGTTGCAGGGAAAATTGCGGCTGAGTGAACAGGTCCGTCTCAACTCGAGCTCGAGCCAACTGACGGTGTTGCTAGCAGACACTCTGTGGTCCATAGAGGCCAGTCAGAGTGTAAGGCGTCACCTGTCGTTAAGAAGTGCAGCGCAAACTGGCCGATCAGGACAGAAAGTACAGAGAGCGTCACTGATGGGGCAATAGAACGAGAGCGATAGGATTTTACCAATCCTGAATACTGAGGCATGATGGGAAAATACAGAGATCTCGCGATACTCTCAGACCACGTTAATTGCTATCAGCTGTCTGTGGGTATTATTGCATTTTTTCCAAATAGAGCACAAAAAAGTTGCTGATGTTTACCCCAAAGTTACCAACTGCAGCTTTAATGTAGCCTGACTTTATGTTGATGGGTTTACAACAAAAGTACTTTCATCTCTTGACTGAGCAAATGTTGCACACCCCACGCTTCATTTGTACATTCACCCATTCACAAACTCATTCATTCACAAATGTTAGAGGTGGTGTTACAGAGTTCCCGATGTTCATCAGAAATAGACACACGCTCACATTGAACTCTCTGATAAATGGACATTCCACTCCATCTCCTGAGCACAGGCTGCCATTAATGTATTATGATTAATATTTTTCTGCCTTTGCCAATAAATAATGTGATCTGCTCTCCGTAGCTCCAGTTGGGTCGGGTCACACGGGTGCAGAAACACAGGAAGATCCTTCGGGCAGCCAAGAACCTTGAACCAGACACTCTCATCATTGAATATCGGGGGAAGGTCATGCTCAAACAACAGTTTGAAGTCAATGGGCACTTCTTCAAAAAGTAAGAGATAATGGTTTATGTGTTTTTATATACAACAAGGAAAGCAAGTTACATTCACAGTGATTCAAATATTGTCTCACCTCTGTATCACCTGTGTACTGCTTTTAATGCCATTGTTATCATGTTTTTGCAGACCCTACCCATTTGTGCTTTTCTACTCAAAGTTTAATGATGTAGAGATGTGCGTCGATGCAAGGACCTTTGGAAATGACGCACGCTTTATCAGGAGGTCCTGCACACCCAATGCTGAGGTCGGCAACCAAATTATTTTCAAATCTGCTTCCCTTTGACATTTTTTTCTGTGCAGCTTTGAGTTTTTCTATCTGTAATTTTTTTCTTTAAACGAAGGCGAATGTGTTTCCTTTTTTAGGTCCGGCATATGATTGCTGAAGGCATGATCCATCTGTGTATCTATGCCGTTGGTCAAATCACTAAGGACGCCGAAGTCACAATTGGATTTGACTACGAGTTCAACAGCTGGTCAGTACTGCCCTTAAACCTAAATGTCTTTTTCCATCTGGCCTTTAAATTGGCCACTAATAAATCTCCATTCATACAAATCCTGTAATCAAATCCAGTCAAATCTGCCTTACAACATTCACATTAAGTATAAGTGGTAATGGTCTAATTTCTGTTTGTCTAGAAGATGTGAATGCAACAATGTTGGTATCAGGTGTGAAGTGGGTAGAAGTTTTTTTTTCTGTTGTTAGGTTTAATTCTACTAGAGAAAGTCTTTCAATATATTTTTGCCTTCTGGCATTTTCTCCAGTGTAATCTTCTCCTCTCTCATCATAAACCACCAGCAATTACAAAGTGGATTGTGCGTGCCATAAAGGCAACCAGAACTGCCCGGTGCAGAAGCACAACCTGAGCCCAAGGGAGAGCTTGCTGAGCCCACCCTCCCTGCCACCTCCCTCCCCTCTGGTTGGTGCTGAGACCCGAAGGAGAAAAGCCCGGAGGAGAGAGATGGAGGGCTGCCTTGCAGGTGACAGCAATCAGTCGCTGGACCAACACCAGGAGGCCAAAGAACTGCAGGGGACCAGTGACACAGAGGTGTGTGTTTGTGTCTGTCCAGCTAAGATGAAAGAATCTTTCAACTTAATGTGGTTAAACAACAGTATCAGTCTTATGCCGGGGTCAGACTACAAGATATTTTTGTCTGTTAAAATGTTTGACATGTCGTGGCCGAGAGACATGACAGAGCAATCATCGTTTGCAGTTCATGGCGTGCGTGACGTCACCGGAAAGGAAGTGCTTGCTACTGACTAAAACTGCTGACAAGCCGTTGAGGGAGGTAAACAAAAAATCAGACATGCTAGTCGTTCTGTCATGAGACGTCCTAGATGCAGCGTCAGTTATTGTCCATTAATGACACACTACGCAAAAACGATCTATGGTCTGTTATACTCACTAATGGTTTCCAAGCCTGCCAGACGACCTGTGTCTTCCTGGTCAAGCTGTTATCGGGCTGATATCGTGTGGTCTGACCCCAGTGTTGGTTTATCTGCGTTAAAAATTAAGTTTACGAAAACGTTCTCACAGTGTAAATAAAAATTGCTACATTAGCCAAACGTTGCTTGTAATTCCTGCTGGGTAAGATGTTTTTCATGTGTGCTGCCTGTGTGTGCCTGTAGGAGAGACTGTTGGATGAAGTAAAGGTAGAAGAGGGGGAGGAAGGAGAGGTGGATGAAAATGGAGTCGCCATCATCTCCAGTAAAAAAGTATGACATTTTAAATATTTTCCAGTCTAGCTCCATATTTTTATACTGTGTGAAGATGAAAACTACTTTCAGCAACACATCAGTTATTCAAAAACAACCGTCTTTCAGGTAATTTTACCTCTCCTCTTGTGTCTGTGTGTATTCATGTAGACATGTAACAGTCTGGAGAAGAGGCGGAGGAGAGTTGGAGGAGCCGAAGTAAAGGAGGAGGGTGTGGAAACTGAGGAGGGGTCAGGAACCCCTTCAGGGAACACACCCATACCCCACAGCACTGGAGTCGGGGTCAGCACACGACGCACCACCTATGTGATGGTCAGTGAGGGGAATTAAATTGTTTCATTTGTATGTGTGAATCTTTTTTGTGTGATGCATCTCTGGATTCATTTCTGTTGTACATTCTCTTACAGGAAGTTCCAGCTACTGAAGTAAAGACGTCATTACCCAACCTGCCTGCCCCAGTCGCTCCCCCTAAACCTACACGACCTGCTAAACCTCGGCCCAAAAGTCGAATCTCTCGCTACCGGTCGAGCTCATCCCAGCGTGCCCGACGACAGCGTCAAACGTTCGCCCAGCAGGCAGCAGCAGCTGCTGCAGCCGCAGCAATGGCTGCAACGCCGTCATCAGCCGATCAGGGTGTTGCCCTTGACGAGGAGGGATCTCAGGGCCTGTACGGTGCTGAACATGGCCATGGAGAGAGTGGTCTGGGAGGTCACCTCCCAGACGGAGATGGCCAAAGTTTAAACTGCATAAATAAAGGCAACTTGCGCTACCCCAAGACCAAGAAGGTTAGAGGACATTACACTTTGTAAAAACATATTTCTAAGGTAGAGTCAGGAAGTCCTGACTCTCTTTATTATTTTGTAAATTGCATTAAGACTTTTAGTTGATCAATATTGTGTCTCTTTGCTCTCAGTACCTGGTGACAGAGTGGTTGAACGACAAAGTCCCTGGAGGTGAGAAGGTCCACCAAGAGGTGCCTGTTGAGCGCCTGCTGCGGATAACCACTGACCCCACGGTGCTGGCCACCACCCTCAACATGCTGCCAGGCCTCTCCCATTCATCACTTATCTGCACCACACCCAGACACTACGTCCGCTTCGGCTCCCCATTCAACCCAGAGAGACGCCGGCCCCGCCCACTGCAAATGGACGGCACTTATGGCTGCTACAAGAAGGTGAGAGATACAGCAAAGCACTACGAAAAAATGAAGTATGTTCAGGAAAAAATGTGTTATGTGGTGTTTGTAGCTGCTAACTGCTGATACCTTTTGAAGTGTCAAAAATACAGTTGAATATAACTCTGGAATCACATAAAATATCGACAAGTATGCGAAAAATCTACAGGTCTCGTTTTTTCCCAGTTATTGTACACTCATTCATCATAAAAACAACTGCACCCGTTGATGGAGACACATGTAAATACATGTGACTAACACTCCCTCAGTATTATTACAGTTCAATTCTATCAACTACTTTTTTTTATAAACTTTTTAAAACTTTATAAACTTCTCAAAGGTATTGACTTAGGTTATAGAGCAAATGTTTTAGTATTTGTTTTTAATGACAGCATCACTGTTGTCTTGATGCAGAGATGGATAAAGCAGTTGGAGGATGAAAGCTGTTCAGCCAGTGTGGAGGACGGCACAGAGTCCACTTCCTCCCAGCAAAGCACCAGTAGCAGATCCACGCCCAACCCCCTATCCAACGGTATGTACATCACAGATATACTGGAGGTGTGTTGGGATCGCTATATACAGCCGACAGGAAAACGCACTCTGAAATTAACGTGCTTGGCTGAAACCCCCGTCGTGGTCTGAATACAGAGCTATTCAGAGGTGCAGAAGTCAAGTGCTCTTTCAGACAACCCGAGTTACAATATGCTGAAAGGTTATTATGGAATTTTTGCGCAGCGACCCCAAAGATAAACTGCCTACCCCAACATTAAGCTGATTCAATCATTTAAAGCAACAATATGTAACTTTACAGTGACAGGCAGCTTCAAAAAACCCCCCCCAAAACTTTACGATGCTTGTTAATGCATTGCACAAAATGGCAATTTAGTAAAATCAGGTCCTATTTTATGAAGAAAATGTCCTCTGGTTTTCCGTCTGATGTACTATGTTGGCTCTGCCTCAACTTTGTGATTCACAGAGGTTCCTGAAAGCAACATGTAGGCTGCCTGCAGACAGAAGCTGCAGCTGCAGCAGCGGGTCGTTGTCTGG
>JAPZDX010000012.1:29844573-29854662 GCA_029783625.1 Naso annulatus | reverse complement strand
CAGCTTCTGTCTGAGCTATTATAGCTATAATGGAACGTGTAGGCTAACAAAAAAATGCGTTCTTTCATTCTTTTGGACGTTTTCTGGACAGTTCTTTAAGCTGTAGAGACACTGTATAGCTATTGAACATGTAACAAAAATATTTAGGGGTTTCATTATCCATAAATCATTTTTTTCCTCAGGCATATCATATCTTCTGTCCAGCTGCTGCACACTACAGCTGTGCACTCAAATAGACTAAACACAAACTACAAATACACCTCCTTATTAACGGAGGTCTGCTCTGCTTAATAATGTTGCCTGTCACATTTTTTAACTAACCTGTAGCTCTTTAATTCCTCAAACAAGTCGGCATGTCTGTCAGCGAGATGCTTTGCCAAGTTGGACGTGTTGGCTCCGTTGGTCTGTGTGGATTTAAAACGTCTTTTACACACGGCCTTTGTGGTGTCCGTGGGTTGACTGTGGGCAGCGTTAAATAAAAAAGAAAACTGTAGCCTTTTCACTCTGTCAACAAGACATGGACAGGCGGCAGTACTAACGTCTAAAAGGGCTGTCACTCCGCTTCTCACAGCAAGCAGGCTGGCAAGCAAGCAAATGTTTGGCACGCCTACAATGCCTAGTGGGAGTGACAGCAGAGGTCGGAACAGCTGGGCACACGTGGAGAAACACAGCTCTTGTTAAAACGCTGTGATTCGTAAAGTATTGGTATTAAAAACAGGTGATATTTTATTGTTTTGAACAGCTGGGTACCGGGCTACTTCTTAAGTATCGGTATACCGTGCAACACCACTGGATGATGGCTTTGCTGTCCACAGAGCCGCAGCTAGCACATTTTTGTGTATTATCTGCCCTTTATCAACTGTTTTACAGAGCAGGAGTTTATTGTTACATTTATTTTGAAAGAAATCACATAGCATTTCTTTCAAAATAAGTAGTAGGTTATCATGACTGGATAACTGGAGAGAAGATCTTTGACTTTCTGCTCTCCAGCGTCTCGTCAGATATTAGATGAATTACGACGAAACATTTATGTTCCCCAGAGGATAAACCCTAAAGTAGAGCCCTACATCGGGTTCCGCTGGGTCCCGCAGAACCTGACGCAAATTTTGCAGGGACGGCTTTTTTTAAAAAAAAAATTGCTGTAGGTGAGATTAGGCGGTCAAAAAACCCCCCTAATCCCGCCATGTATCTATTTATTAATAATCTACCAAAGAGAAGTAACTGAGCCCTGGCCTGAGCCTGTGCCAGTGTTACTGTCCATGGTGCTGAAATTGCCATGTCTGTCATTCTGTTTGTATTTGCACTCGGTCTCAAATGAAAACATTGTGCGCTGGAGCATGTTATTGTCACTGAGATCCTCGTTCTTGTGGTCCCGATGAAAACAATGTCTTGTCGCATCGGTCAGAAAACAACTGCGGGAGGCGCAGAACGAAACCATCGTGGGACTGAGCGGTAATGGACAAAAATTCACCGGGAGCGGGAGAGAGCTGGAGGGGAAATTTAGTCCCTCGCAGGGCTCTACCCCGAAGACTTTGGCAACGTCTCCTGACTTTTCATCCGAAATCACCGGCAGATCGAAATTCTTTTGTCTAATAATTCACTCAAACCAGAGTTTTCCTGGCATATTAGTATATGTGTGTGTTGGACATTTAGGAGAGATGGTTTCATGTCAGGGGGAATGTGCCGTTTTTTGTCGATCTCTGTCCCCCCACTGAACCCAGCGATAGATGAAGAGTAGAATCGGGGGAGATGAATTTTCCAGCGGGTTCTCCCTCTGACTCATCTTCTCACTGGATGCTCCCAGCAGGGGACACATTTTAATTTCTGCTTGATCTGACTGCCAAATTGAGAGTGTGCCGCAAGCGTCGCTCGCAGTCTGAAAAGGCAAATAACGTCAATCCATCTTAGTTCCGAGGCAAGGGGAAGATAGGACAGAGGGAAAGAGACGGTGATGATGAGTTTGAGAGCTCTGTGATGGTTAATTCAGGAGTACATTGTGGCCCAAGTGGGGCTGATCTCAAACTGTCTCTGCCTGCCACATTCTGTTCTTTTTCTCACGTTTCTTTTCTTTTTTTTTTTTTTTGCCAGGTCTCGTCGTCTTTTTTTTTGTTTACTCTTTATTATTTTACAGCACTTTTAAAGTACAATGACCCTAACTCCCCTTTTTCATTGTCATTTTTCTTGCTCCTTTCAAAAGTAAATATGGATTTTGCACCCTGACTCTTCTGTTTCCTCTTCCTTCTTCTCTCCTCTGCAGGTGCTCCTTCCCCTCTGAGCGTCAGGCTCGTCTGGAGGCGGTGCGGGAAGTCTTCCTGGCAGCCTACAGCTCCACCGTGGGCCTCAAGTCCTCAGCACCCAGCCCCTCTGGAGCCATTTCAGGCCTGCTGGAGCACTTTGCCCGAGGGGTTGGCCTCCGGGGCACCAATGCCATTGTTTGAACCCTCTCAATGTGACGTCAGACCCTCCTTCTGCTTCCATCCATCCATCCGGTTGTTCAGCGTGTCTTGGTCTCAGTACAATAAAGTGCCAAACATCTCTGTTCAGTTCAGGGGTGAAGCATTCTTCTTTTTCTTAATTTTTAAATTTTTTTTTTGGTGAATTTTCTTTGAATTTGTTTCCAAACCTAAATGCCCGCGTGGTATTTTTTTTCTGTGCTTTTCCAATTTTTCTCAGGACTTTAAATCTTCCATGTTCATCTGTCACATTCAGTGAGGCAAATGTTTTCAGCCACAGTATGAAAAAGGGATAAAAATGAAATGTAAACGGCTGAGAACATTTGTCCTGTACATGTTGCAGGCAGAATACGAAGATGAAGAACTCGTCCTTCTTTCTTAACATGCTCATAGTTTTGAAAAATCACCCAGGAGTCCTTGCAGTGACCGCCGCATGTACGGGAAGAAATTTGTTTTTAATTCTGTTGTTTTTCTGCTGCTACTCTAAACTATTCAGAGCAACAGAAACGTCTTTTATCCAGATTGTAAAGATGAGCTGCATTCAGCACTTAACATGTTCTAACAGAAATTGTTCTAAACTTTTTTTGGTTTCTAATTTGACACAGTAGATTGAAATCAGAATTTATGTGATCAGTTTAGAGTTGACAGCTTTGGGGCCTGAACTTAAAGGATAGGTTGATTGCTAACAGCGTTTCACGATACAGTACTCACATGCTGTGTGTATGTTGTGAAGGGTTATTGGTTACTGTAATAGTTCCTTCTTTCTGCACTTGCCATTGTTCGTTTAGCGACCATAGTGTACGGGTGTGGGTAAAAATGTGCAGTCCTTGTGAAGCCAAAGCTACTATGAAGTTTCCACATCTTGATGTAGTGCCCAGGTTTTGTCCGCCTGTTACATCAGTTTCTGTGACCCTTTAGACTGAGACTTGATCAGGAGTTTCACATCCCTTTGAAGTTAAAGCTCCACTACGCTTGAACCAAAATGTCAGATCATGACTGAGAGCAAAAATATTTACACCTGTTCAGAAATTGTGCTGGGTTAAATACCCGTCAGAGAAGCAAGAGGCAACGTTTAAAGATTTAAGGATTAGGGGTGTAAGAAAATATCGGTACATACCGATATTGCAATATTAAGTCTCACAATATTGTTTCGATTCTTAAAAATGCGGTTGATTTTTAATTGTTTTCTTGCAAAGATTCATGACAGTGGTTCATTTTGTTTTTTTAAACTCTGACAGCTTCTGCACAGAACCCATTGCGATGATGTTCTGATTGCTCAAAAAATACCTTTTTTTTAAAAACTTTTAAAAACTTATTGTGGCATGTTTTTTAAACTGACAGTTTTCCTGAAACAAGAGTGACAAAACAATTGCAGTATATCATATCGTATCATAACGCCTGTATCATGATTCATATTGTACTGCCAGATTTTTGCCATTCAGCAGCCCTAGTAAGGGTGCTCATGCCGTAGAGAGAGAAGTTCAGGTCCTGCCCACTTTCTCACCTCTGTCACTTAATGAAGTGAACAGATTGTCGGTTTCGGAAAGTCACAGAAACTGACTGACTCGGCGCCCCAGACCTGATTTTTTAGAGCAGTTTGTTTCCATCAAGCACTTTGAAGCAGAGT
This sequence comes from Naso annulatus, assembly GCA_029783625.1. Taxonomy (NCBI): domain Eukaryota; kingdom Metazoa; phylum Chordata; class Actinopteri; order Acanthuriformes; family Acanthuridae; genus Naso; species Naso annulatus. The sequence continues at coordinate 29,850,582 of JAPZDX010000012.1, read as the reverse complement.
GAAACCTTAAAGCCTCAATGTGAACTCAAGTATACAAACTAGATCATACAAAACAAGAGGGCAAAAGAATGATTTACACTTCAGGCTGTCCTCATACCGAGAGCTGAGACACGAAGAAGTGACTTCGGACACACTTTGTTTCCATGTAGTTGTACTACAGAGTAATCTATTCAGTGTGGACGGGAGGGATGATTACAGGAATCAGCAACTGTTCTGCGTACAGATGGCATGTGAGAAAGATAGTCTTAAAAAAAGAATGGATAATATCCTTTTAACACCTTTCAAATCGTGTTTTCTTCATCTTTAAAAAATAAGCTTTGATGAATAATCATCTGCAGGGACCGTTGCTTAGCAGAGTTATTGGATTTTTAATCCAGGAAATGAAATGAGTCTAATTTCTCATATCCTCGTCTCGAGTTCATATCCAATCATTTCTTCTTTAGTGGCACTGACATGGTAGCACAAGCGGCACTGAGCATTGTGGTAGCAAATCTGTAAAACGAATGCCTTTTCAATGTTCTTTCTCACTGGACCCCAGTCAAGCGAGGTCCACGAGGGTCCATGTGTTTCGTTCCGGTGCTGAGATTTCCACCCCGCTCTTTATACACCCGTTACACAACTTTTGTTCAAATCACTCGTACCTTCTTTTAGCTCATGTTTTGGCTACTCTGGGCTAGAGAGAGTTCTTCTAGTTGAAACTAGCTCGTCTGCGTTGCCAAACGGTTTTGACAGCTGCTGTACCTCAGGACCTTTTGTTGTGCCTTTTTTATCTTCACTAACTCTGGATCAGATGTCTTCGTCTTCGGTCCAGTTTCAGGAATCTTTCTGTTACTTACATGGTTTTAAGAGCGCGGGGTGTTTGCAGCTGATTGTTCATGCAAGTTTCAACTGTAGGGCATTTGCCGTGCAATGAAGCTTTCGGGGTTGCCCTTTTGCTTGATTGGTTGCAGGACTGTAAGTCTTTTTCTGTTAAACAGTAACACACGAGCTATTGAGTCTTATGTACATGTCTGATAAGTAAATGAGATGGGAACTCTGTCAGTGGAAACGTTTTCAATTTTACATTCAGATTTCAGTAATACATATTTTCGTCTCTGCCTTTTCGAGAAAGACTATTTCCCAAGACAATTTTATTGATTAAAAGAGTATTTCTGTTATGTGGAATTTTGGGAAAAACACTGATTAACTTGATCTCCCATGGTTAGATGAAATGTCACGTCTCTGTGCTCGGTACAGGGCTTGCTGGGATCTGCCTGGATGAGCAGAAAAACTGAGGTGGAAACAGCTAGCTTAAAAACAGTCATAACAACACCTCAAAGGCTTGTTCATTAACATGTTTCAAATTTGTTGAAACTAGGGCCGACCGATATGGGCTTTTGGTGGCCGATACCGGTATAGGGGAGGAAGAAACTTCCGATATCCGATAATTTGACCGATATTCTGTATACTGTATAATATTTTGAACGTGGTTATCAAATACATGTGACAAACGTATGTAATGAAGGCAGGATTTCTAGCAAACTTTATTCCAAACCTCAGTGCACTGAGCAGTAAATGGACCGCCCTCTGCTGGACAAACTGTGATTGCAACATTTTAAACTTCTAGTCCAAACATTTTTTCCAGCCTTGAAAAACAGTTTTAATTTCGGCACCAGTGTTCAGTCCTCTCCTCAAAAAATGTATTATATTACTGATTACTCATTGCTTTTTTCAAAAGTAATATCATTACTTTACTATTTACTCCCTACCAAAGTAATTCATTACTTCACTCATTATATTACTTTTCCATTACACCCCAAAAGTTGGTAGTAGTGTCATTTCTCCTCAGAATTCGGACAATGCAAGTCTTAGTATCTCCTGGACATAATTTACTTGTGACATTTAAAATTTTTATTGTCTTTGCTCCAGAAAAGCTTGAAACAGAGGGCATATTTCCAGTCGCTAAAAGTCCAGGTTTCTGTCTCCGACTCCATTTTCCTTGGTAAAGAAACTTTGCAAGCTGCGGCTGCTGCAGCTGGCAGCCGATTGTTTAAAATGTTGCAAATTAATTTAAAAAAAAACAAGCAAGTGACAAAACTGTAACGATTTGTTTTATTTTGAACTAATAGTATTAATACAACTGGAGTTTTGTTAATAATCTGTTGCACTACTCATTACAGGAAAAAGTAATATAATTACAGTAACGCTGTTACAGTAACACGTTACGACCGAACAATACGCTGATACCGATATATATCTGCAGTAGGCGAGTATCGACCGATAATATCAGCAAACCTATATATCGCTCGGGCCCTGGTTCAGACCATCCACAAACAGAAACAGTTTATGTTTAAGCCCGGGAGCTCTAAGCAGCGTCTCTGGCTTTTACATTTGAGTTCAAATTTGGGTTAAATAAACAACATGTTTGTGAGTCCGTCATGCTTAGATGTGTTGTTAGGTGTCAAACTGGCGATAGTAGTCAGCTCGGTGTTTCCACCTACTGTCGTTTTTCTGCAGGGGCAGGCTGACATGAAAGCAGCACTGACGTTCTCATTTCACTCAGAATTTTAATCAACACATTTCCCAGAAGGTTCATCTGCTCGTTTAACTGGCAGAATTCGGTGCTCTGGCAGATTTTCATCCCAATTCTGCTTCTTTGTTCCACAAAACCATTCGCAAAGGCGTTTTCAGTGAATTTGTTTCTGATGAGTGCTTGTATTCATTAACTACCTGCGCTGTCAGGGTGGTTTAGTTTTTATCCCGACACAAACGGACAGCAGAACAGTCTGTCGGGCTTCACTTGAGACTGTCATGCATGGCAACATGTCGCCATCAGATTTTAAGCTTTCTTTTGAAGATATCTTTCCTGAGGAGACCTGATTCAGTCATGGTGTCTTACTATACTTTAATTTAATTTTGGCATAAATTCTCCTGTCTGCCTGTAGCTGTTGAGCGGTCAATAACAGGGCCCTTAAAAAAAAGCATTATGGTCATTTGAAGTAGCTGAAAATAATCATCGCAGGACAAATGTCTCATGAGTTACTTTACTCCTAAAGAACGTTCTCACGTGGTTTGTCACTTTTACACTCAATGGTTTTGCATGATGTCCTCCACGTTTAACTGCATTGTATAACAGTTTTGTTTTGCAAATGAATTTTTTTTTCAGAATCTCTTTTATTAAAATGCTGTATTGCACTCATCCTGGAGTCCTCTGTGTCAGGACGTATCTTCTTTGTACAGTCAATGCATTTTTAAGTAATTCTACTTTTTTGTTTTTTTGTTTTCTGAATTGTTGGCGGGCAGCAGACGACACTGAAAGGTGGACCGAGCAGCAGGTGGCAATTGTGAATAAATGAAAAAAAAAACACATTTGGGACTTTTTCTTTCTTGTTCAAATGAATTTGCTTAAAAAATAATCTCAGCAGCTTTGCACTTCTGCTTGTGATTTATTCATTATCATCCAGAGTGAGATGTATTAACTATTTACACCACACAGTTCACTTCCCTCAGCGACTGAGCCGACGTTAGCGGTCTTTGTTAACACAGATATGACCTCTGAGTACAGTTTGGCAAATGAGAGTTCTCTGTTAAATGTGATGTGGTTGCATAAAGCAGTTATATAACTGTGTGTTTAAAAAATTCACACTTAGTACTTCTGATTAAGCTCAAAGCAAATTCAAGCTGTATGAACCGTACAAACTTAAAAGCATAATAATTGATTTCTTGGATAAAATTCTCTCTTCGGCCAGTTAAATTCTGACGTCTGAGGTGGCAGGTCAGATGCTTGTTGGAGCATTTCCTGGCTACAGCTGCATCAAACGTGTGAAGACTGAAATGTTTCAATGGTTAATGAATTATTAATTCATAAAATGTTTACGTTATTAATGGGCTGTTGAGACGTCACACTCGCACTTGCTGCTAATCGAATGTGGATTAACCGTAAAGATGTGATGAGCTCGGAAATGTAGAGAGGTGATTAATGTCTTAAAGGAGAGGCGTGTCAGACTTCCCACTGTATCTGCAGCCCAAGTGTCCTGCTCCTCATACTTCTCTTCCTTCTTATGCTTGTTTATTCTTCCCTGTGCACACTTTGTTTTGTTTTTATTTTTATTCTGCCGTGTCTTTTTCACAGTCCTCCTGTAACCTCTCACTCCAGCTCTTGGTGCTTCTCTTGTTATTGCTCATCACTCTTTCTCCACTGACTGAAAGCTCCACAGTATTTTTACTTTTCCAGCGTAATTTTGCCATCTCACTAGATGACTTGGAGTCAATTGAACCGCACCAATGTGTGTTCCCTGCACTTTATGACAGGAGGCCGAACACATCTGACATTTAACTGAGCATGAATGAAGCCGTTTGTCTGAACAAATGGTAACAATTTCCGTGAATCCTGTCTCTGTAATGCATTATAAAACATTATGAACACACCATGCATTATAGGTGGTTAGGGTTACTTACAACTGCTTAACTATTACTACTTAAAACTATGATTATACAGCACTATAGGTGCGTTGTAACACACTATAAATGTTGGTAATGCATTATAGATGGATGCTTTAAGTAAAGTGTTGCCCAAATCATTAACTCATGCAGCACATTTGTGGTCCACCATGACACCTCACGGCTCCCGTACAGTCCACACAGCGCTGCAAACTGTCGCCTCAGGAGAACCTTTAGCACTGAAGCAGTTTGTGCGCTAAAAAAAATCCCACATGGCCTCTTCGCAGACCATTTCCATCACAGATCGCACTGTTGGAATTTAGATTCAAGTCATTTGAATTTTGAGTCACTGTCATCATGCACTTGACAGTTGATTGACACCAGAAGTCAGCCATGTGTTCTCTGTGTTATTTGAAGCAAGAAAAGCCTCATAACCTGCATGTTATCCTTGGTGCTGCCGTAGGTGATTCATATCTTAACAGAATTTTAACAGTCAGGAGCTAACTTTTAAACACTTGAAACTTCTTAACTAACATTCTTATGTTAAACCGTAGGTTGTGGGTGTAACTCTTCAATTAGCTATTGGTTACACACCAAGGACTGATCAACCTTGAGGGGGCCTCCCCTCTGAGGGGGTGGGGGTGTCTGGTGGTAACGGCCAAAACATCCAAGGATCCTGGGGTCCACTACTGATGACGTGTCCTAAAATTTAAAACCTAAATACAGTCTGCTACTCAGTGGTGTGGTGCCTGGAGAAGTGGGTATACTTTTAATTTACGCCCCCAGTTTTTTTCTTTTGAAGCAACCCGTCCAGCCAAGGATAAGCACATTTTTCAAACAGTGACGTGTTATAAACAGTGGAATATAAGACTACTATTGCATATTTAGTTCATCCAAAAATAGGACAGTAGTGGTCCTATTTATACATTGTCACTTCTGGTGCTTGACTTCAGGGAGGGAGGAGGGTCATTAAGATAAAGATTGTACTTTATTAGTCAGAACAAGTCTGAAAGTTGTCTTGCATCACAGCAGCTCTAGTTTGCCAAACACAGATGATAAACATTACGACAGAGACACACATTAAGCATTACACCTGTCATACAAACAGAAAAACGCACATTAGACAATACACACATTAAACATTTCAAGACATAAATTCAGAAGATGGCGTTCAAAGCTCCATCATTATGAAGCTGGAATCAGTTTTTAGTAACTACACACTCTCAGGCGTTAGTTAAGCATTAATAAATACTGATTTATCATTTATAAAGCATTGCTCCCACATGAAAAGTCTTTAGGGTTAGGAGTGGGGAAACCCTAACTAAGGCTGGACGATTAATTGAATTTTAATCGCGATATCGATTTTGGCCCCCCACGATTATAAAAATGCAATAATCGACTTAAAACGATTATTGTTCCGCCCGGCGCGACGCACCATTGACATAAATCCAATGCTCCCGTCTTTTCCAGCAAGTTCTGTGTCCCGCCCCTTGTGTCAGATCCGCTGAAGGAACGGTGTGTGTCTGAGCAGACCTGGGGAGATTTAAAATGACAGAAAGGCAGCCTTTGGCTGACAAGAAAAAAGGTAGG
>JAPZDX010000012.1:29820865-29834603 GCA_029783625.1 Naso annulatus | reverse complement strand
GCTTTGCATGCTGTATTTTTCAGTGTTTTTTTAACAGTGTTTTTCCAATGATGTTACTGCGTGCTGGACTTCCTTATGGGCATGCCAGCTTGTGCACACAGCGCTGGGCCTGCCCTCTTCCTTGTTCTGCTCAGACGCTGCTGTGCTCTGCTCTCTGCTTTATGGATTACTGTCAGTACTTTTTTCGAGATTGCCCTAATAAAGTGTTCCTTTTTTTTTTTTTTTTTTAAATTTCAGGTAAATAAAGGACAGTTAAACTTTCCTAAAGAGGCAATCACCAGACAAAGTTGATAGTGTTCCTGTTTCTTTTGGATTTATTCTAACGAGCACATGAGCTGGATTAATGGCTAACCTTCTGCTACAGGACTGCTTTGTCATGTTGAAGAGTGACGAGTGCAAGCAGTGTCCTAGCAGTGTTTATTTTGTGTCAGTAAAGATGTTGTGATTACAGCAGAGTGTGGACGTGCATGAAGGAGAGGGGGAGGAGTAACCGACACAGACCACATTTAGAAAATGCAGAAAATACAAGGGAGCGAGAGGGTGTGAGTCACAGTTTTCTGAAGATGTACAAATTTTGCTGTTCAGTCAGTTGTTTAGCTGCTCTATAGAAGTCCAAAATCCAAATGAAAGACCTGAAAATAAGCACAATAGCTCTCCTTTAAATATATAAGCATTGACAGTATGCACATATGACTCAGAAAATGAATGAGGGACAGAGACATGCAGATGTTGGGTTAGTTCAAGGGCAATCAGTTAAGCCTGAAAATGTGACATTGTGATATTATCGCACTAATATACAATATAATGCCACGTTCAAAGGGAACAGGGATATTTTGGTAAATGCACCTGTATTCTATCCTTCCCAAGGTAGATAAGACGAACATTACCATTTTGGCTGTGTGTGCAGTTCAGAGATTAATTCAGTGTTTGTTTATTGTAGCGTAGCTCAAACAATGGAAGCAGGGAAACGGCGAGCATACAGTATTTGTGTAAAGGTAAAGACAATCCTCCCAACAACTCAAAGCTGTCGAATTTTAAGGGCACTGCAGTGATTTTAGAATTTATGCTAAAGTTAATTTACTCTTCGTAGAGAATACTCAGCCTGTCTGGGAAAGTTACATCACTTGATTCATTTGTATATATTATGTGAAGTATATATTTAACTATTACAGTATACATCACAATATATATGTGAATAAGTGCACTACATGTCTAGAATTGAATTCTTATTTCATTCAGTGTTCTCATTTTGTCACTACTGTACACCTGCTTACCGCAGTGCATATTTTTCATTTTAGATTTTTTTTCTATTCTTATGTTTCAATTTCTGCAAAGTTTTATGTCCTTGGTGATAGATTCTTAGATTTACATGACTATCTATTTGTCCATAATTTTTATCCACTGTTTGGGAAACCTGAAAACTAAGAATTTCATTTCCAGTTACAGCTTCACTGTAATGTTGTGCAAATGACAACTTAAACGTATTACCTTGCGGTGTAAAACTGGACATTAGCAGCATTTGACCAATCTCTTTTTTTTTTTTGCAATGATTGATGGTAGTAATTGTGTAAGATCATTCTGATAAAAAGTAAAACTTAAGAACAATTAAGAACACTTATTCTAAAATAACAGTACTCTTACATGAGTACAGTTTTTGGCTACTCTACCCACCTCTGTTCTTACACAGAAAGGTGTTTGCACTCACTCTGGAATAAACTAGTTATAGTTTGCTTTAAACTCCCTTCTTAACACACTAGACAACTTAAATAAGCTAAAAGCCCGATGTCTTATGAGATGTCATTTTTTAAAAGTTGCGTTTCCTCTGCTTCCAAGGGTCAAATGTATTCTGAACCTCCAATATCTCTGTACTGGACACTGGACAAATGTTAATCTTCTCATTGATCAGTAAAATTGACAAACATATGTTTCAAAAAGTGTATCAAATCAAAATAAGATATTCATATCCTCATATCATAGGCATGCATCCAGACTGACTTAACTTTATTCACACAGGATCTCAGTGATGGAAAATCTAATCTAAAGGAGTTTTAACTTTGAAGGAAAAATGCATACACCTTAAAAAACACACTTGAAAATTATAAAAGTATATTGATCCTCTTTTAATGGCAGTCAGGTTTCCAAGGCAACTGAGAGCATGAAGTGTACGTTGTGCTCTCTATTGCTGAAAAATCCAGCTGGGTGAGCCGTTTCCTCCATGCTGCTCTATTATCCTGTGCTTGAGATGACATCAGAGCCACGGTGAAGATCTATTTTCGGATGTTGGGTGGGGAGAGGAAGAGAGCCCTGTGGCATTTAACGCGTGGAGGACAGGATTACGAGGGAAACCCACCTCGAGCACCGAGTCACGACACACACTCTTCTGTTTAGGCAGCTTAAGCGCTTGCAGGCTGAAATATGGGTCTGTAATAAAAATCACCCACCTGCTGACCTAAACTGCACCGCCTCCTGTGCTTTGGTTTTGTACTCCACAATCAAGTTCTGCATAAAGTAGCAGGGCTGCTGTGTCACTTGACATATGACCAAACAAACTAAAAAAAAAAAAAGTCTTATTGAAGGTGCTTGCTTACTTTCTTTTTTTCTGTAACAAAAATACATATAGGCCTAGCCACTGACGTGTCAATCCCTGTATTCTATCTGTGCACAGCAGAGACACAGATACAGGAGTGAAGGCACTCAAAATTTTTAATGCACAGCAGTGAACGCAGAAGAGAAGTTATTAAAATATGAAGGAGTGCTTCTTGAGGCGTGTGATGTGATCACTCTGCGAGTCATGTAAGTTGACTGAATATGCAGATCATGGTGAAATATTATATCAGTGAGGCTTGTTGTTTTAAGCTTTTAGATATTTTCAAGAGGAAGAGATTTTTCAGAAGCAACCCAGTTTAGACTGATTATCATCTGGATTTTATGACTTATTCATAAGTTGTGAAGTTTTCTGCTATATAAGGACAAACGTCAGTGCAGTTCACAATCCCTGTGACATCAGTCACTCAAAGGATACTTCCCATAATACAGAATAACAGCTATAAGTAGATTCCACCTGGCTGAACTAATGATTTTGAATATCTCAAAGCCGATTAAAATTTACACCAATTCCTAACTGGACAAGATGCGAACAAGCAAGCGAGCAAACATCAGACTGCTTCAATGTTTCTGAGTGAAGATGTCCTAACGTGCTCTGTGCGTCAGTGTAAATTAAGTGAGTTTTTTGAGGGATAAATGAAAGACAGTTACCTTTGTTAAACTTTCCTAAAAAGGCAAGCACCAGACTGAAGTTGACAATGTTCTTGTTTCTTGTGGACTGATTCTGTGTGGATTTATTTACTTCCTCAACATGAGCACATGAGCTGCATTACCAGCTAAATTGCTGCTGAAGGTCGCTGTTCCCATTGCTTTGTTGTGTTGAAGAGTAAGAAGCGCAAGCAGTAAGTTTCATTTTATCAATGTGCTTCCTGTGTTTATTTTATGTCAGTAAAGGGGTTGTGAGTACAGTGGAGTATGGAGGTGCACATGAGGGAAAGGGGGAGGAGTAACCGACACAGACCGCTTTGAGAGAAAGCAAAAAACACCAGGAAGACAGAAGGCGCGAGTCACTTTTTTCTGAAGATGTACAGACTTTCCGTCAATAGTGTATACATACATACACACACACACACACACACACATATATACACTGTATAACGCAACAATCTTCTTACAAGTTCAATTTCACTGTGTCTATTTTTACTGTGCTGCCTGCTGACATCAAGAGATGTCTCAGGGAGCCAGGACCTGCAATGATTGAATGGTATCCATAGCAACCAACATCACTGGTTCCACCAGAAAAGTAGGTGTCTGTGAACATGGAGGTAGGGCACTTATGATCATCTATACTTTTTAATATACAGAGTCGAAGAGATACTCAGGATGGATTGCTTGTCCCAAACAGTATTCTTCCAATTTTCAGCATACAGAGACTCTTAATGCCACCTCTCTAACTGTGACATAGTAAGGTCAGGGCTCACTGGTTAACTGTTTGATCAAATATACATATTTTTGCACATATACATATTCATGCCCTATTTTTCTCTTCATTATTTCTCCAGCTGCCTACACACATAAAAGAGGAAGTTTCGCTACTTAAATAATTTCTTTTCTCCCTCTTTCTTTTTAATGACACCACACACCACTGGGGCATTTCTCTGCACTCCAACAATTTCCTCTCTGGTGCCTCACATATTACAAATTCAAATTGGTTTGAGCCTGTCCCCATGGTTTTATTTACAGTGCAGTGAGGCTGAAGTCCTCTCAGCTCTTAGATGTAAAGGAGAGTGTAGTGAAAGGAGGAGGGGAGTGGGATGGGAGGTGTGCAGTCCCTTAATGCTGTAATTGATTTGCTCTTTGCCCACCTAAGCTGTGGGGTCTGGCTCTGTAGATATCTGTTGACGCACGGCCCCTTGCCTCATTCCACTTTGGTCTTCAAATGCAGTTTCTGACAAAGTAGTGCGTTAATCTCAGAAAAGCCAAACACATCACATAGTATATTCATCTGAGCTTTGACAAAAGAATAGTTAATAAGCAGCACACATTTCAGCTGGCACACTTTATTAACTTTCATGCCTAATGAGGGCTATGCCTCTCAGATGTAAATCTCTTTCTATTGGAAGTTCTTCTGATTAAATATTTAAAAGCCATATGTAGATTGATGCTTGATGTTTTGCCCATCCAGTGTGCCAGTGATACAGCAAACTGGCATGAGCCCAGCTCTTTGATCAAACCCTATCACTCCTGCCTGTTAACAGACCCTCACATTGATTTTCCACCTAACTCCATGACACCGCTGTTTTGGGCCCACCCAGTGCTTAATACCAGCTCTGCTCATCTGATAGGAACCTGATGATTACATCTCTCTGAAAGCTTCTGAGTCCAATCTGAAAGTAACATCAAAGCATGTAATTTTGCCTTTGATATGTTGGATGAGTTTCGACAGAGCAGAAAGTTTGAGTTTTGATCTGGCTGTCGTCTGTGTGTCCTTGTGCCTTTCTGAACCGTGTTTATTTTGAGGTGCTCGAAGAGGAGGTTGCCATAGAAAGAAGACTTGATTTCTTGTGAGGGAGACTGTGGGTGCTCAGGCTTTGGCTGCTGCCATGCCCTCAGCCAAAACTTTATGGTGATAGAGTGACAACACAGGGCCATGGAAGTGACATGAGTTTTGAATTAATTCAGAGGGGATTCTTGGGAGCAGAGTGTGTGGGGAATAGTTTCAGACTGCCATGATTTCCTGCTGCTCTATTTCAGAAAAGTTTGGGTGTAAGGATTATACCCCCAGATCTAAAAGTAGAGCTCAACACTCAGGATTTACCCACAAGGGAGCTCCAGGACAGAAATAAACTGTGATACACACATCCCCCCCAATCCACTTTGCCCAGAAGCCAATCAGGAGTAGGATGATTAGACATCCATCAAAAATCAGAGCAAACCTAAATTTTTATTAGTTCAAGCCTAATAAAATATTAAATACTGAATGTTGTGAAACACTCTTTAGTTGTTTTTAACAAAAAGGCACTGATCCAGCTCTCTGGGGAATGCAGGGATACAGGGTTTTGAAATATTAAAGTCTGTATCTTTATCTGTATTTTCCTGCCTACTCAATCATCCGTATACGCACACTCTGAATTAGCAGGACTAACTGGAAGATCTGAATGAAAGCCTAAAATTAGTAAGAGTGGGTCAGCAGCTGTTTTATTATTCATCAGAAAACTATTTACTGAACAGCTTGAGCAACAAGGACCTCAGAGGGAGGCAATGGTGGTTGGATCAACAATGTCTTGAACTGTAACCCAGCAGACTGCTGTTCATTATATTTTTCCTTTTCTTTAACCTTTACTTTTGTCAAGTTATTATTGCTAAGATGCTGATGAAGGTTTCCTGACCTCATCTGTCTGCTAAAAGGACTAAAGGGATGTGTGCAAAGAAAACTGGAGAAAATCGGAGATACTATATTTGGATTGAAGAGTAAGAACCCCAGGACAAGGACAAAACCTTCAGTCCAGCTCTAGTCCAGGAGAGAGCAGGAAATAGAAAGATTTGTGAAGGAAAGAGGAAACCAGAGAAAATAGCGGAGAAAAGCCACTGAAGAGGAAAGGCAAGGAACTTGAGGTGCTCCGGGCAGAGACAAAGGAACATCTGGAAAAGCTTTGCAGAGCGGAATCTATGAGAAAGCAACATAATAAGAAAGAGCGGGCGAGGACTAGCTTTTCTTAAGACTCATATAGGTTCGTCAAAAGCCTCTTTGTCATGGAGAAGAGTGGGATCCTTAAGACAATTCCGGATGACATGCTACCAATCCACCCACATAAGCACCAGATGGACACAAGGCTGCCTGGAGGGAACGAGCTGGTGAAATGGACAAGAACAGCTCCAGCCTCAGAGCCCAAGGGCATCTCATATAGACTCTATAAAAACACCCCTTGTGTCCTGAAACACCTCTGGAAGCTGATGAAAGTGGAATGAGGAAAACAAATTGTTCCCAAGGACTGGCAAAGAGCTGGAGAGATAATAATCCCCAAAGAAAAGAACTCCTCAACCATCAGCCAGTTCCACCAGATCAGCCTCCGGAGTGTGGAGGTAAAGATCTTCCTCCATGTTGTGACCCAAAGACTCAGTATTCCTGCAGAGCAACAACTTCGTTGATACAGCGGTGAAGAGGGCACGGATACAAAGCTTTTCAGGATGTTTGGAACATGCAGACATCATCTGGCACTTGATCCAAACTGCCACAAAGGAAAAGAAAAATCTTGACAAAGTGTTCCTGAACCTCACCAATGCCTTTGGATGAGTGCATTATGAGTACCTGTGGACAGCTTTTCAACTTCTTCCAGGTTACAGAAGGCATCACAAGGCTGGCCAAAGCTTACTACCAGGACCACTTATTCTGTGTAACAACACAGGGCAATACCATTGCATGGCAGCATCTCGAGAAGTACCATCTCCCCTCTGGCGCCATGACAATGGAGATCATCATACCAGCATAAAGATGGTTGAGAGGAGGGGAACGCTTGAGGAGTGGACTGCGTCACTCTCCAATCAGAGCGTATATGGACAACATGACTACATGTACAACAACAAAAGCATGCACCAAATGCCTATTGGACAAAGTCCAGGGATACATCAAATGGGCTCAAATGGAGATTAAACTCAGCTCCCATTGTGAAAGGATGACTATCTAATGAAAAGTTTTACATCAATGATGAGCCAGTTCTAACTGTCCTGTATTTTCTGTGTTCTCTCAAAAATAGCAAAAATAGAGTACATGAGAGTTACCACCAACACCATGCCTCTTAAGACCCAGGAAAAGTTCTCGCACCTTCCATCCTCCACCTAGGAAGGAGAGAAACACCAGCAGCCAGCCGTCTGCCTTCCCATTCAAGCCCACTGAACGCAGCCGGGGACTGGGAAATGTGTGCTGACTTAGGCCAGAGACTCACATCCTGTAACTGTGGCGACCAACCTGTGACCACATCTAGTCCTCTGGTCCAGTTCCTGTCCATGTGCCTTCCTCGTTGAGCCGACTATTCCCTGGGAGGGTGCTGTGAAAGAGACCTTTGAGCACAGGGAGCTGTGAAAAGCAGACCTTGTAGTCAGGGCAGAGTAACAGGCTGGAAGGTAGAAATGCGTCCTGTGAAAGTGGGTTGCAGAGGCTTTGTTGCCAAGTCTACCACAAGGCTTTTGAGGGAAGTGGGAATCAGAGGGCAGGCCCAAAGAAGCAGTCACTGGCTTTGGCTGAAGAGATGAGTTCCCATCTGGGCTCTTAGGGACCATTAAGGAGCCAACAATGATCAGATTGCAGTGGAGCCTGCCTTGACTGTGGTTCTTGATAAGTGAAGGAAGCCTAGACTGTTGCTCCTGAGGGTGTGAGGTTTGCCAGTTGTGAATTGCAGTCTGCTAAACAGGACTGAATCATGAACAGAGGAAGCTTGGATGTGAACAATCCTTGTGGAGCCATAATACTGGTAGCTGTGACTAACAGTGTGCTATGACTGAATCATAAACAGAGGAAGTCGGGATGTGACTGATACTTCTGGCATTGTGGTGCAACTGTTTGTGATTTACGGTCCACTATACAGGATTGAATAATATCAAGTGAAGACGCCTGGACTTGACGGATCCTCCGAATGTGGTGATTCTTCTAAATATGATTGACAGACCACTGGGGCGGCTGTAGCTCAGGAGGTAGAGTGGGTCGTCTCCTAACCGGAAGGTTGGTGGTTCGATCCTTAGCTCCTTTAGTCTGCATGTTGAGGTGGCAAGATGTTGAACCTCAAATAGCTCCCACTGGTGTCTGAATGTTTGTGTATGAGATTCTGATGGCACTTTGTACCCTGTTGTTAGTGTGAGAATAGGGGAATGCGGACTCCTGTTGTAAATGCGCTTTGAGCAGTCAAAAGTTTAGAGAAGCCCTATCCAAAACAGTTCATTAACCATCTAAAGAACTGAACCATAAACAGGACTGAAAGAATCATAAACAGAATGTGACTGACTTCCAAGTGGTTCCCAAGTGACCACCAAGAAGCCAACCACAGAACACACCCAGCCACGATCAACCTGGGTGGTCCTGCCTCATCTGAGGGTGTCTTGTAAATAAAATCAATCAATAAATAAAGTAAAGTAAATAAAATGCCAAAACACCTGATGATGTTTCGTATTGCTAGCTCCATATGGTGGTCACATCCAAGAACAACCCCACTCAGGTAGGTATATTGCTGAATTATCAGGGATTGTAATACTCAGTCCCACTAATGAACCTAACCGAAAACAATAATCATTTCCTAACTATCCTTAAACATTCGCCATAGCAGTGTCACATAAAAATACAGCAATGACAAACAAACAAACCTGGAACTGTTAGAATGCAACAGACAATTTAATGATGCTGAACGAGGCATCAGAAAACAGTAACAAGTGTCATTCTAGAGGGCATGGACAGATAACACATACAATTAGGAAGACTTTTTATGTTTGTGATACTTTGAATGAACACACACCTATATAACAATAAACAGAGAAACACTGAGATCATTACAGATTTAAGATAATAAAAGTATTAAAACTAGATTTGAAATAAGACAAATATTTACAGGCCCTCTAATATATCACTTTTCAAAATTATTATTCATTTATTTATTTTTTTATCTCTCAGTGGAGCTTCCAGGCAATTCTTCTTCTTCTTCTTCTTCTTATTATAATAAAAAATGGACCCCTCCCTTTTCTCAATCATAACAATTGCAAAATGCTGTGAGAGGTAATTTACTGACATTCCATGAAAAATCTATATCAGAACAGACTTCTTTCATTTCACTGTCGTCCTTGGGTCTTTGATATTTTCGATGGTATTCCATAACAGCTCAAAGAAGTCCTGGATACTCTGAAGCAGTGCACTCACACTGAGTACATGTTGGCTCTGTTCATTTTCATTATAGAGTAAAATACTGTGAAATACTTTCTTATGGCTATTTTATTTCTCCTCTCCTTCTGTTTTATTAACTCTAAGCCCATCCATAGGTCAATCTGCCGCCATGAATTGCTACCCCAGCCCACCTATTTATTTCCTGCATGCATAATTAAATCCTCTCCTGTGCAGAAGATAGAGTCACGTTCCCCAAATAAATTAAATCTCACAAACATCAATTTACAGCAGGAACAAGCTGTCGAGTTGCTTTATTGAGATGTATGAGCTGGAGGGTCTGACCTAAATCAGCGGAGGAAGGTGACAGGATAAAATCCCACCACCAAATCCCCTGACTTCCTACTGAAACACAGGCGTGGTGTTTTCAACAGTTTGAATAGCTACAATGTGAAAACATGAAATTAAATTATATAGTTGTTAAAATTCATTTTAAATTTCCATCCTCAGTATTCAGTGTAGGAGACACTGACCAGCTGAATAAATGTGTCCTTTTGGTCATCTTCAGCCCTTTAATGCAGATTGTGGTGAAAGTTTTAGTTAAGCAGCTTTGTACTGAAACCATTCAGAAAGTTATTACACTGGCTCACTGGTCAACAGTTAAATCACTTCAGAGTAGAGTAGTCTGACTCAAAATCTCTAGAATGTTCTTTGGCGAAGGGTATTTCATTATTTATCATTTGCTGCTTTGTCCATGTTCTCTTTCCACTCAGCTTCATAGATGTGCAGAGCAGAATTGCTGCCACTTAAATTCCTGTAATTACGTTCCACATCGTGAGCGCCTCCTACAAGACAAGATTAAATTTAGATGAAATATGTCGTGTCATGGCAGGCTCCCTTACTGTCCTCATTCACATCTCCCTCCCCCTGAGCGTTTTCTACATTTCATCGCTGACCACTAGTTCTAACCCTCTGAATTAAACCGTACATTTCTGTAATTAGCAGAAGAGAAGGAGAACTTGGATATATCAATGTGGATGAAACATTAATTTCTTGCTCTCTGATCTCTCCAGTTCTATAGCAGATCTGAGTTAAAAAATAATTGCAGATCACTTAAAGTTATGATAGCAGACTCACACTTCTCAAGAGTTCATTAATTTTGGTAGCTGCGATAGTTGTGTTTGTTAGACACCAAGACACCCAGTTGTGGTGTGCACCACTGAGTACCACTAGATTTTAAATTTTGAATGGTCTCTTTGCACATTAATAATAAAACACAGAAAGCAAGGAAAAAAGTGAGTACAAAACTGTGAGGTGAAAGGAGAGAACAACCAACAAGTTTTAGAACCTGACAAGGAAAGAATGCAACTGAAATGTGCAAAGAGAAGTGTCAGATCCCAAGCTGCATCCATTTCCACTTAGTGCTCCAATCACAGCTGAGCAACAATTACCTCAAACTATCCTGGAGGAGTATGAGCACTGATTTTTGATGAGAGCTGGATACTGGTGTGCAAGATGCTCCAGATTCATTTGACTCAGAATGGCTCATATACACCAAAATGTTTTTACTTGATTCCATACGCTGCACATTTCTCTCTCCATTTAGATCCCCTTGGCCCATACATTTTACCTTACAGGAAAAGTGCACTCTTTTGGACATTTAGCCGATTCATCCAAAATCCCAATGAAAGACAAGACTATAAATGCATCTCCCTACTCTTTGTGTGCAGTAGGTTGCTAGATACCCGCCCTACGCGAGCAGTTTTGCACATTCAGTGGAACTGACGTGAAGAAACCTTGGTCTGTAATTACCATCTAAAGCCCTCTGAAAGACGTTCAAAAATCTATAACATACTCCATTTACATGTTGTGACGGTGCATATTCACCATGCTGTAGAGACATTGTCATTATGGGCAAAAATACAGAAGAACTAGTTGTCTGGGCATAGTGACACAGCACCTCGGAAACAGCGCAGTTACGCTCCTAAAAGGATTAAAATAGTATTATTTAATGGTAAATGTAGAAGTGGCCTGTGGCCAACACAGGTGACTTGCACACATCACAGGTCACTTTTCCCTTGAAGGTAAAAAAATCACTGAAATGCAAAGACTTTGCTGCTATCGACATTTATTGCAAAGTAAATTGAAGAAGATTCCTCAGTAAGTTACACTGCATAAAATTTCACATCTCAAAATGACAGCAGTACAAGCAGAATACTCTACATTATGACTCAATACTTACATTAAAAACGAGCCAATCTAATCTCAGCCATGTACTACAGGGAGGTCACAGTATGTGTCAGTGGAAATGGAAAAGGCTCTGTGGCTCTGGTCTGCTTACATACAGTCAATTTAGTTTACAGTAAGAGCCTGACAGACAGAGACTCTCATGGCCACAGCGTTAAGATAACATACAAATATGCACTTCTGCTGTCACTGAAAATACTTTTACAATTTATTGATGATTGTGTTCATGCCTTTCTCCTGGCCATTCACCTCACTGTAAGCTTCCTGGCACATTGAAAGCTCACATGCAGACATGCGTCTTTCGGCTTCTCCTGTTCCAGAGGTGTTCTCAGGAGAAGTGACATATGGAGACCATAATCCTGTTTTGGCTCTTTCCAAAGGTCGTCCATCTAGTAACTTGTCCATAATGTCCAGGAGGCATCCTGATCAAATGCCTTAACCACCACTGCAAATGCATTACAAGGTAAAGCAGTTATAGCAATTCTCTTTAAATATACTGAAAAAATTTGATTGATATGATTTTCTGCCAAGCTGTGTGGCCCTATATGGATAAAAGTGTTGGTCACTCCACCATAAGACTGATATCTGGGACCATCATCAGGTCAAAATTTCACTTTCACAGTTTCACACCAAACACATCCCTGCCCTGACCCACCAATGCTGCATGTTGTTTTTGTACCTCCCCTGTGAAGTAATTTGCTGAATTAAAAAGTTTTTAACAACTGAATCAGGAGGCGTATTGATAGTTATTTTTATACTGACAGACAACTGTAAGCCACCGAATGGCCAAATTTAAAATGCATGGTGCAGGGTGGAGACCCTGGTCACTCAGTGTGTAGGAAAATAATGTGGGAACTAGATATTCGTAATAATATGCTTATATATACAATACAGTGACTTCTGGGGTTGTTTTTTGTTTTTGTGCTTTTATTTTGTAATCTTGGAGCCAAAGCTGTGATGTAGAGAAAGGGAGTCGCTCTAGAGACAGACATCTGACAATACCAAGGAAATATGAAGGAGGTTTTGAGGAGGAGGATGTTGTAAATTATGCATATGCAAATTATGTAAATTATGATGGACCGCAGCCTTATAATTTACTATAGCGCTGCAAAAGTTACAGACAGTTCCAGCTCTAAAACAAAAATAATACGCTAAATAAAGTTCAGCCACAGCAACAAGCAGACAGCACGGAAGGAGTGGGATTAAACAAACATTCACACCTGCATCTGAGTTTACCTGAACACTCATAGCCAACAGCACAATAAAGTCATTTACCTGTATCTCAACAACACAGGATTTACAGCATCTACTCAATTAAAGTCAACAACACACCATGTATACATGACACCACTCTCAACCACAAATAGGAGAAACCTTTATGCCACCTCTAAAATTAACAAATCCCCAAAACAGATGACAACAAGGCAAGCTATGGGGCCACATATAATAAACACAGGTAGCTGCACATTATGAACCCAAATAACCCAAATTAACCATAAAGTAGTCTTACCTAATGTGACGCGGATTCTCGACTTTGATTTGTGCCAAATTAGCCATGGTCATCAAATGGCCAATGTATTTTTCAGTTTAGTTCAGGCATGAAATAAAGTCTCTTGGCTCATGTTAGTCCTCAGTTCATTTTTAATCCTGGTCCAGTGTCGTTGTAGAAGAGGCTCTGGCACCAGTTAACGAGTCAATCAAGCAGCACAGCCGCTCCAGACGGTCAGGCTCCAGGACTACTCTCGCCTAAACAGGCTGGTAAAGCTTGTTAAAGCCAAAATTCGTCTCTGTGTCCATAGTGGTTAAAACTGCCTATCCAGATAAGTTAGCTAAGCCTCCAGTACAGTCATGCTAGAAACTGATCATCCATCACCCAGTACACAGTTTCGCACCACCACCACCGCTGTTTGCAACTTTAACTAGTTAGCCACGGTGTGGCTAACGTTAGCAGCGCAGTAACTACCTAACTAACTACTACCACCAAGTAACAGCTACTCACTATGACTGACTAAACTGACTAATGTTAATATATACTGATTAACCGACTAACTGACCAACTGACAACTGAAACTACTTATCTGATGAACT
>JAPZDX010000012.1:29643246-29655086 GCA_029783625.1 Naso annulatus | reverse complement strand
TATAGAAATTAATTACAAATCTAAATATAATATTTATGGTGTGTTATCAGCACAACAACCAATGCATGTTGTTGTGATTTACTAATGTGATCAAATATGATTTGCAGTGGAGGAAATTCTGCAGTTGTCCTGATGGAAAACAAGGGCTTGTACACTTTTTTGGCTGGAAGTCAGTGAGTGCCAGCCCTTTTGTTTATAATGTGCTTTGAACTTTGTTATTGTCTGTAATTTTCAGACCCTTTAACTTAATGGCTGGATAAACTGAAATTGTCCTGGAGATCAAATGACACTTTCAAATAATGCCAGATGCTGAACTTGAGCAGCTCACATCTATATGTAAGACAATATTCAAAATTAAAACCACATGAGACCATTAGACCATGGTTTAATTTTATCATGGAGATACTTGAGAGAAGCGGCATTTTTTTTTATTTTATTTTATTTGTTTGTCTATAATAACATAGTACATTTAATTCCCTAATGACCAAAAAGACCCCTCACCTTAGGTTTGGGTTTTAAGTAATACTCCACACAAAACCAGATGAAGACATGACTCCATTCAGCAAAGCGGCAAACACCTGCTGCCATCTTGTGGTTAAAACTTGTTTCTGTTTTAAAATTTGCTCACATTAATGCTGTTTTTAAGAGCACAGAGCAGTATGAACATACATGTTAGATCAGAAACATTTTTGATTTGCTGTCCCTGTATTCAATGACTTGGGGCTGGAGCCTGAGTAGCAACTATGAGGGTAAAGCTTGAGGTTAATATCAAGTTACACGTTGTTATTAAGTTAAAAGTTTTTTTTTAAAAGCAGATTTTTAGTTTGCAGTTGTTTGGGGACATGGGGACAAATGAACTCTGGACCCATGTTTACACCACCTATACCTTGTCTCTTGTATCCTCTTTCTCTCAAAAGACAAAATTATATAGAAATATGAACTATATCAACTAAGAAAAAAACCTGAAATAACTAACCAATAGAAAACTAGTTTTGACGCAGGGCACTTTTATGAAAACGGGCCCCCTAAATTACCACAAACTGTACATACTAAACTTGCTTTAGGGGCCCTTGGTGGCCTGGAACACTGGTAATTCAGTGTTGTTTTTAAGGGACAGTTCTGGTTTTCTGCCGTTAGATGTCTTGTTACTGACTGCCCCAAACTTTTTGTTTGCCAAGCCACTTAAGGCTTAGGGTCATTGCTACATTGTCCCTAAATCGGGCACTATACACAAACATGACCAGAAATGCTCTGTCAGTATGGATGTTGAACACTATCAAACACTCTGTCAATCAGTTATCTGTCCTCCTAATAACCTTTTAATTTTAAATCCATTCTTATGAATTACAGTGTCAAGTCAATGACAAATAAATACAGTGCAGTATACATTCATCAGACCCTATGCTATAATAATACTTCATATAATTGCAGCAGTAGTCATACATACCTGCAGGAGGGCACTGAATACTTGTAAGTGCGGCTGGGTCTGTAGGTCTTTCCACCTGGATGTTTGAAGACACCAAAGGAAACTGAACCAGTTGTTTTCCTGAGTGAGCTGAGCTGATTACATCCTGTGATTCACATCGAGCCATTTCCTGTAAAGGGGCAGAATTATCCGTGGGGTTTGCCATACCACATTCCATTATTGCATGTTTAGATGAATTGAGATCTTCCGATACTCTAGATTCCCCTGAATTACTACAGTAGATTAATGCTTGTGGGTTCAGCTGTGCAGGATCGCTGCATTTATTGATGAAAAATGAAGAAACTGGGCCAGAGAGATCATCAGCACATGCAGTGCTAGAGGCCTGACAGAGCCCAACCTTCAGATGGGTTTGGATTTTTCCACTCTCTAACCTGCTGCTTTCATATGCATCCTTGGCTTTCACTGTGCATGTGGTCCCTTGATATATAAGTTTCTGTTGGCTCTCACTTCCCAGTATTTCTAGTCTCAAACTATTCTGATTTACTGTGTTGGAGGAGAGTGAGGTCATGCTGAGCCTGTGTTGGCTGGAGAGTGTTTGAGAGACCAATCCAATGTGGCTGACCCCCCTGCTTGGCAAAAGTTGCTCCTCAGCACAACGGTTCAGAGAGAGGGCATGTTCCTCCTCTGAAGCTTGGCGTCTTCCTGACCTGACACCTTTCAGTAAAGTAGCAGTCGACATAACATCAGCTGTGGTGCACTGATTCTCTGTGACTGTATTTACATGAAGGCATTTGTGTTGGCCTTGCAATAAGCCAAGTGCCTCAGGAGGCTTAGAGTCAGCAGACTCTGTAGTCTGACAGTTATTACTGTGTTCAGTCAAGTGTAGATTTGGCTCTGCCTTTCCAAATAGTACAGACATTGGATGTTTTATTCTGTCCATGTTAAGTGTGTGCATCAACTCGCTCTGGTCTAACTCCTTTTGATGTCCTGGCTGTTGATGGCCCCCTCTCTCATTGGTACTTTCCATGGTGACAGAGCTTTGAGCTTTATTCTGGATTCTTTCAGAGGATGCTGTTTCCATATCATGTGTCTGTGAGAAGGTGCTACCTGCCTGCTTCTCAATCTGGGGTTCAATGAGAGCCAGCTGCTCATCAGAAATGATCTGGAAACAGATCTGGAGGTCAGCTGTGTGTACATGAAAGACATTTTGAGCGGCTGACTGCATCTGGTCAAATGGTATGACATGACAAGGTACCACTGGGTTGTTTGAGCTGGCATATGCTCTGTTTACAGGAGTCAGCGGCTCTGATGCTGATGAGAGTTGTGTGTGTGACAGAGGAGGTTTGGGTGGAATTTGTGAGAAAGCTGTGATGGTGGCAGCAGATGCTTGATTGTTTGCTGTGGTTATGGTCGGTGCAGCAGGGAAGTTTGAAACCACAGGTGCAACAGGTCTGGATAACTGCTTGAGCACTGAGTCGCCTGCAGATTTTGAGGGCTGTACTGAAGTGCTGCATAATCCTGCCTGATGATATTGAAGGCAGGTTGTGGTAACTGTGGTTGCTGCAAACTGTCTGTGCACTACAGTTAGACTAGATGTTGCATTTTGATTTAGACTTGATGTTTCAGTCTGACAAAGGGCTGTAGATATGTAAGGCAAGAGGAGTGGGCCTTGTGTGGAGCTGAAAGTGTTTGCCTTTTTGATATTACAACTCTGCGTCAGCAGTGGGGGGACAGGATCACCACATTTCTTCTCCAAGGCTGTGACAGAGAGCGGTGTTTGCTCAGTGTGACAAGAAGACACAGCGGAGGTGAAATTGTGATCAGCTGTTTCTGTTGGCTTATCTACAACCTGCTGTGAAGGATTTGAGTCCGGCTCAGCAGCACTGGGTAACTTTAGCTGATACTTGGGCAAGAAAGTGGTCTTTGCAGTAGAGGGGGTGGAAGCGGCTGAGGAGGTGCTAACAGACGGCATGTTTGCACTGATTATGGATGGCGGGAAGAGCTGAGTATGTTTTAGACTTTTCTGAAAGTTGATATAACTTAGATTTGTATTATGCTGAGAGGCACTGCCAGTGACAGACAGAGTTGGATGAGTCAGTGTGTTTGAGATCGTCTTCATCTCCAGAGGGCAAATTATTTTGTCATCAGTTTTCTGCTTTTTCCTGTCAGAGGGAAAATGGGCTCCACAGAGATGCAAGCTAGAGTCAGTATGTTTTTCTTCATTAATCAGTCTCTCCTCTTCTGCTCTGTCCACGTTGTCTGTTTTGTGGCTAACCAGTGATCCAATTAAAGGTAATGGCAGTATTGATAAAGACAGATTTCTCTGGAGTGGGCTCTTGAGAGTGCGACCTGACATATGAGGCTGGCTTGTTTTTAGATTAAAATCCACAGCTGAGACAAGGGACATTTTGGCAGCTGGACAGTCCTGGTGACACACTGTTGCACTGTTACTTGTGAAGTTTATTGTTGAGGCTGTTGTTGCAACTGCTTCCTGATGAATTGCTGACAATCTTTTTGCTATGCCCTCATGCTCCGGGTTCGTTGAACACTTCCTGCCTTTGATGGCACTGCTGTCACCACCTTTCTCAGCATTGTAGAGCTTTTTAAATGTTCCTCCCCCATACATGTACCACTTGTTGTAGGCAAACTTCTGTGCTTTCTTCCTCCGGAACTTTCTGTTGCTTGGCTCTCCACAAATGTCACCACCATCCCCATCACAGCTGAGACTGCCAGTGCACGCCTCCTCCACAGATGAATTCACAGATGAATTCATGAAGAGACCGTCTGTTGCGTGGTTGCAGTCAACGGCTGTCTGCCGGACCAATGGGTGGTGGGTGGATGAGTGCTGGGTCACTGGCTTGATCGTGAAACCGGTTGAATTGATCTGTCCAGAGCTTCTTCGCCTGACGAATGTTACATAATCACTTTGATGTGAGGAGGATTGACTGCTCCTCTCAGGCTGCAGGAGGGTAACACTGAAAGGGAGGGAGTTGCTGCGGGTTAAGGGGGCATGCTCCATGGTGGTGGAGTGCTGAGTGGGCACCGAGCTGTAAAAGCCAGGCTTCCTGTTTCTTTGTAACCCAACATTCTGAGTCTGATTGATCCTCATATCAAAGTGAAAGGAGTCCTTATATGTGTATGGCATGGGGAGGTCGATGCTGCCCTGCTTTGACAGAACTGTTTTCCGTGGCCTTACATTCTCCAGTTGTTTGTCCTCCACAACAGCTGTATTCTCTGAAATCAGCTTAGATATTCGCTCCTCAAGTGTCTTGTGCTCCTGTTCTTGGGATGGGTCTTTGGGTTGCCGTCCACCTTGGTCTTGGTCTGAGAGTATTTGTGTGCTCATGGTTTCTTCAAGATGCTCTTTGGTGGATTCGGTTAGGGAATCCATACTGTGATCAGGTAAAACGCTGCCAGGGCTTGGATAGTGGTCACTACTCTCACTAAAACCTGAATCAGTGCTCTCATGGCTCTGTGATTTTCCTCTGGATGTGGAGCCTTCCCACTGCTTGGAGAACAAAGTGGCTTCTTGTCTCTTAAGGGGAAGATGTCGGCTGGCAGTCAGCAGAGGTTTCTCATTTTCTAAGTTAGGTTTCTTGCCTTCTATCATTACCTTTCTACTTTCATTTGGTTCTTTGGTGTTATTTTCTGCAGGGGTCAACTCCTTCTGTTCACTGACAGAGCCATGCTTTTTTACTGAGTGGATCTTCATAGTACTGGTTGAATGGGTGATCTCAGCAGTAGGTTGTTGAGTTTCCTTTTCCATGCTGCTTGACTCCTCGTTGTGCTCATCTAGAGACAAACTGGAGGAATGAGTCTCTCTGGAGTTGGACATACTGTCAGTGCTGCCTAGGCTGCTCTGCTCCGACTCAGAGGAGAGGCGGGCATGAGCCTGGGTACGCTTATGCTTGTAGAGGTTGCTCTGAGTCTTAAAAGAAATTCCACAGGTAGTGCAGGGGTAAGGCCGCTCACCAGTGTGGCAGCGGAGGTGCTTCTCCAACACACTGGGCTTCAAACAGTCCCGTCCACAGTGAGGACACACGTGCTTTCCTGCCGACTTGACTTGTCTGGCTGCAGGAGGTGCAGCTGCCAGGCTCAATCCTGGCTGAGACTGCAGCCCACCAGCAATTTGCAGTGTCAGAAAGGGAAGTGTCTCCTTGGAGTAAAGCGGTGACATGGCCAGTTGGAGTGTGGCTGGTTCCTGGACAGTTGCAAGAGGCTGGGGGTAAGACTGCGCTGGTAGAGCAGGCACTGTGTGGATGTAAACAGCCGTCAGCGGGGCAGGGATGTCCATCTTTTTCTCTGTCTGCACTGCAGCTGAGTTGATGTGCACTGGAGCACTCGCCAATCCTGGTTTGCCAGTCTCCATGGTAACGCTGCTGCTGTCGTGATGTACCAGAGCCAGGTCTCTAATTACCTGTGAGATAAGAACAGTTTGCATTAGACCTCTGCTTTCACTTGGATCACATGGGGCAGATCTGTGTGTTTGAGTTGGTATGTTTCTAGGTCTTGAAAATTCATTCCAGCTGAATGTTTGTTAACGTACCAGTGGAAGAGAGGAGCATAGCAATGAATAAATGTACGAAAACAGTTAATGAAGACAGATATGCAGTACCCTTTAGGACAGATGGCTACTAAAGATATTAATCCAGTTTGGATATTGCATGGTTATGAAACCTGCAGTGATGTGTTTTGCAATGGTGTCATTAATATAGCGATCTCAGTGATACCATTGTGGTGTTGAGCAGTGATATCCATGGTTACAGAGCGCAAAGAAAAGTTGAGGCGTTATTATCTCTTAAATTTAATTTTAAGAGCAGGTGGTGCTGGAAAACCACTCTTCGGGTGTATTTTATATGCAGGCAGCGGACATATATGGAACAAAAACATGGAGAGAAATGTATATACAATAATAACAGAGAGAAGCAGGGCGATGTAGGAGAGTGAATCACATCAAGAGAGGGCTGAGGGAGTAAGATCCGATACTCAGAGAGAGGCTTTTATCTCCCCAAATGAAATGTGTCTACTGACATTAGCTGCTGCCTCTGTCACCAGTCTGCCCCAATTAAATTGCATACTCTTGATGTAAACAGCAGCATGTGGCAGCCGTGTCGTCTGACACGCCGCACATTTGTGCAGTAATCTAATCAAAGGGTATAGCCACCTACATGAAAAAAGAAATTTCGTCATATTTGGTCAAGCGAATTTCATTTCCTGTTGCTGTGATCCTGCTTCTACATATATTGTGTGATTTTGCATAATTCACCCACAGAGGTACAGCTGGCACGGAGCACACTCTTTGTTGGTTGTACAGCATGAGCACGCCCACGTTAGATACTTTTTGTGGTGCTGTGAACTGAGGAAAGTTTGCTTTTGTTCAAATTCAAACGAGTTCTTCATTAAACAGAGAAGCACTGTGCCTGAGTATATTAATTTTCATCATTTACTTGGAAGCTTAGATCTATCTTACTGTAATGTGTTTTCACTTCCTTATAGCTATTTTAAGTCATATTGTTACAAATGCTGCAACTCCATAAAGATGTAAAATTGTAGTGTCGATCTATGACTCATTAAGGGTGTCTTTTCTTCAAGTTAATACAGTCAGTACAAAACTGTGTATTTTGTGTCTTGCAGAAATGGGTTCAAAAAGAGGTCAATCTGTTCTGAAAAAAGAGCCTCTGCTTTTCATAAGAACAGGCATCTGCAAAAATCAGTAGCACCAAAAGTTTAAAAAAAAAAAAAGAGTTTTAGAGTTTTTCTAATTTCTTGTGTCACTACAAGGGAAAAAAAATCATATTTTCATGTTGTTTACTGTCTATCAAACTAATTTTCAACCATTATTCTGACAGTTTTGAAAAGAGGAAATATCTGATGGTATTGCCATCACACAGTGTAGGTAACAGTAACACTATAAGAAACGAAACACGCCATAACTAGGCCGAAACTCAGGCACTACAGTTAAGAAGAAAAGCAGCAGAGGTCACTTACCTTTTTGTGTTGCGCTTCAATCAACAACAATTATCCAGTTTAGAAAGTCCTCTAAACTGAACAGTGCTCCTCCGCATTTCAGTCTGCTCTGACATCCAGGCCGTTTGTTCGTCACAATCTGATTTTCTCACACAGCTCTTTGACGAGAACTGTTTCTTGTCACGAGGAAGCGGAACAAATGTAAATGAGAGAGAAGATGCACTATGAAAGTGGTGAGGCAGGGAGGAGGGGAGTGAGGGAAGAAGGGCTGGCTGGCTGGCTGGGTGGCTGGTGGGTGTGTAGCTGTCAAACAAAGACTTCCGGAGGACAAGTTGAAAACATAGATTACACAGAGTGATCAGCAGGAGTGAGAGAGCGGAGAGGCCCTGAGCACAGACAGAGGGACTTCAGGCTAATACAACGTGCTGTGCAGAGTGAAAGCGACTGCTCAGCAGAGGAAGTGCACTGACAGAGTCGAGCTTACCTTCAACAGTCACGCTGGCTCACTGACTTTACCATCAACAGTTTGAGGCAGTATCTGACTTCTAGCTCACTTATATACACTCGCTCCCCCACCTTTCTACTTACTCCCACACACAGTATTTCATACACCCACATAGACAAGGGTGCAGCACAGCTAACGTTGCTGTAGCTTGCTGGGCTGCACGTGCACCGCTCTCACTCTTAGGCAGAGAACAAATGGACGGGCTGTGCATGGCTGTAGTGAATTTCCCACCGCCATCCACTGCCCCCGTTAAAAGATGTATCGCTTTGCACGAGGAGACACTGCACATGCTTCTACAGTAGTGCAGTGGCCCTTTTTGAAAATCAGAATTTCCTTTTTGCACTCACATTTCTTTGCTGTTGCTGGTGTTAAACAACCATGCTGTGGATTTAACAAACTGCCCCATTTTAAACTCTGGAGTCTATACAGTACACTGAAGCCAATTCAAATTTTCTGTCATTTTACTTTGTCCACAGCATAGTACCTGTAGGGGAAGAACAGCCCCTCTTACATAGCTATATACACAGATTAATCCCAGCTGTTAATGTTCAGATTATGGCTAAATTGTGTTTTGGGTTTTTTTACAGGACAAATGTAACAAATATTCTTTCCTACATACACACCCACTCTTTGTCCATATAGCGATGCCATCTAATGTGTCAGTGCCAGAGACACAGCTGTGACGTCATCATGATTCTTTTTGGACAGCATGAAAAAAGATGTACAGTATACTCCTGCTGCTATTTGTTTGAATGGTACATTATACGTTATATATGTATATAAGTAACAACACAGCAAGCTATAAACATAACACTGACATATTATCAAATGACAAAGTTAAATAATTGCAAGGTCATAACAAGTAAAATGTGTATTCATTTGAAATGATGTGTGTGGCCACTTTACAAAAGAATGAGGAGTCAAACTCACTTCCCTTCTCGCTCTCTTTTGTTCTCCACCAACTCCTGAGAAAAATATCGCTCTGGCTGCTGCTGCTGGAAAAAAGGTCAGGGGCTGGCAGCTATAAAACCAAACCAGAGAGCAGAAAGACACTAAAGTTCACAGGAACTGTAGAGTCATAATTCTCTCTAATTTTTCCAGTACAAGTGACCATTTATATGTTGGACTTAAGGACCAATCTTCAGCAAAGCAGTGGAAAGCAGAGCACAGGTCTCATTGCTCACTTCCAACCGAAGGAGATGTCGTCTTCACGCCCAGTGCCCACTCTGTGTAACTAGCTAGTACCTGCACCCATCTGTCCCATGTGTGCGTCGGTTTTATAATGGGGTGTGGTCAGACACATTGTTGGTATGTTGCTAATTTGAGGCAGCAGAAAGTGTTTGTGCCATTGATCAGCTAAAAACTGGCATATTTGCCCTCTTTATAAATGTGCATTTTTATGCACAGTGTGCATCAGTACATAGGTGGGTTCACAATGTTCGTGACAGTGACAAATCTAATCAGACCATGTGAATCTGCATTTAGGCTTAAATCATCCTCCCACCACCCATCCAAAGTAATTATTTTAGAGACCCATAGCCACACAGACATTACTCCACTTTCAGCAGTCCCGGACAGATTTTAAACCTTGTCAAATATGTCAAGTAGTGCAAACTTTCCAGCTGATTTCTTGGGTGCTGTGTCTGTGTGTTGGATTGAGTGTTTTCTAAACAATATACTCATTTGATTGTGGAGGCTGCTTTCTGTAATGTTACACGATGCATGTGTTCAGAAACATAACTGCAGCTAACACTGTGGGACATTAAAGCAGCAAGACTAAAGCTATAGTTATCAACTTCACAGGACAGAGGACAGCTACTTTACTTCAGACTATATGAAGCTGGACTGTGTGTGTAGAAGAACACAGAAAATAAATTAACAGATGAGTCAGTTTTCCACCTGTCCTGCCTATGTTAGAAGTGTTCACCTGATGTGAGACAGATTTGATAAAATGACTGACTGCTCTTGATTTAAAAAGCTCCTACTTGTTTGTATCGCTCAGTGCTACGTTATAGATTTAGTTGCTCAGATTGCTTGTTGGTCGCATTTGATTGTTCCGTTTGGATTTTGGGTCCATCTCAATGTGTCCAAAGGTAGTTTGATAAGTGCTTGTTGGTAACGCCCATTTGAAGTCAAAAATTAACTTCAAGGTGCAAGAGTGAATCAGCTGGACTGCCACTAGGTTACTTTTGATTCAACATTTATGCAAAGTTATTGACTCTAGCCACATTAAATTTATTCTATGTTCTTGAATGTGAATAAAGAACCTTAATAAAACAAACATTCCTACTCTCCGTACCTCAGATGTAAGCAATGTTTCAAAAGCTCAGATTTTTCAAACAGTATGTCATCGTGTGGGATCGACCGTGCAATCATCAGATGACATCCGCTGAAAGAAAACAAATAGTTTTCATATCATTTCACTGCTTCAGACTCTAGCTGGTCTCCCAGGCAACTGCAGACTGGTCCACTGAGAGCATGCTTTGAGTTGACATGGTAACAAGACACCACCTACCACGCATGTTCTCCACAGTCCTCACACAGCTCACAGGCCCGCAGCGTGGAGGCACAGCTTCAGGCATGTTTGCATGACGGAGTCAAATGAAATGTTTTTAAATCACAGTATGTGTATATTCTGCATGGACTATACTTATTCTCCAAAACAGTCAGCAGACGCCCAGTGTTGACAGATAATATTTTGGCCGTGTTACTGAGGTTACTAAGATACAAGGTTGAGTCAAGTGTTGCAGCTGATAGTCAGCAGTAACCAGAGACCAATAAAATGTGTTGTGCCACTCAGCCTGATCTCCCACTTGATGATTTGTTGCTGACTTTTATTTTTATCGATACAGCTGTATTTTTAGTCACAGAGTAAAATGATCAGACACAAACAGCTAATGCCACAATGCAAGAGCTTTAACTTGAGGATATTTTCAGTCACCTGAGACAAATAATTTGTCCCCTTTCACCTCATATGTAGGGAGTGTGCAGTTTCTTGCCTCTGCAGCAGACAAAGCTGTCTCCATGTTATGGCCCCAGAATGAACGGCCCCACCACAAACATCCATCTTACTTTGTACATGCATGAATGGGTCCCCTGCTGCATTTTTGCAGATGAAATGACAAATAACCAGTGTATCACTTTAATATGCCTGTCTCTGTAAAAAGCTCAGAATACAACTGCTTGTACATCTCTGTCTGCTTGGCCAGCAGTTAAACTGAGCCATGTTACAGGAGGTGGCGACTGTGAGACTGTGTGGGTGGGTGTTGAAGTGCTGCAGGCCTTTATCCACTTACATGTTCACGTATGCTTTTCTGTCACTAAAGAACCGCTCAAACCCCACTTTTGTCCTCAGCACCACCACCAATACCACCAAACTGCTACCAGCTGTCAAACACGGTGTGTGTGCAGTATACCTGTTCGTGCTGAATTGAATAGCAGAGTCATTATCTGTGTTTCACTACAACTCAGTCATAGCTGTTGTGATCTGTGTCGTGCTGAGCAAAATGTTTTGTTTAAGCTCACAGATGCAAAGCTAAGACAGGTTTTATGTACAGCAGCAAATTGAAATCAAAACTGGGCTGACAGCGTTTCTCTCTGTGCGCCTTTGAGATGCTGTGATTGTGCACCATCTGCTGTGCTGTAAGCGCAGGCCTGCACATGAGGTAACATAACACTGATACAAATCGTTCACACAAAAGAAAATGATAAAGGTTTGAGTCACTGAAACACAGCAAAATACACACAGTGTCACTCAAAGCTGCGCTGACCAACAGGCATTTTATATTATCTATCAATCTGCTGATTTCTGTTTTTGAATTTAATTGTTTGGTCTTCAAAAAGCAACAAAAAAAAGAAAATCCAGCTCAATTTCTTGTTTTCCGTTCTTACTGACAAAACAAATCTACCACTCAGTTTTGTTTTTGATGGTGGGTGGGGCTT
>JAPZDX010000012.1:29621360-29633326 GCA_029783625.1 Naso annulatus | reverse complement strand
CTTTTACTTCACATGTAATTCTCACAGTTTAATAACTCAGAAATCAAAATAAAATCATTTTGAGGAACCAAGAACCAAACATGAGCCAACCACATGTTGGTGAGCAAAACTGTGGCCCTGAATGTGCCTTGACTTGTAAAATACTCTTAACCAATATGAAAAACTAAAGAATCGTGATTTAATCGAGATTGTGATTCTGCCATGGAAAAAATCAGGATATGATATTTTTGCCATATCGCCCAGCCCTAGTTTGAGGCATATTGGACAATGGACATTGTCCCATTATTGGTTTATTTCATTAAAACCTGAGATGGTGATTGTTGAGACTGTGGATCGAGACTAACTTAACAAGAACTTTTTTATGTTTAGTCTTTTAAATTTTCGTATTTGAGTAAAAACATGCTGAACTTGCTGCTTGCACAGATAATATTTGGCCAGAATTCCTCCCATTTGCAAGAGAGTTTTTTTTTAAAACAGCTCCAATTTAAAGTTTTGTGTGACATCATACATCAACACACGTCAAAGTTCAGGAGTCACATGAGCCCCTTTCACCCACGAACTCGGGACAAAATCTGGAGAATTTGATCAGGATAATGTGCTGATCGACTTGCTCACACGTGCAGCAAACATCAGGAGATTGTGCAACGTGTTCACACATGTTGGAGACAGTCTGTGTAGTTAAGGTGATTCATATTTTCAACGTCCGCATGTCTGCAGACAGACTGTGAAACCACTTTCCCAGTTCACATGAGTGGACGAGTCCTAGACATGCAATGCAGAAAGTATGTCCAGGTCTTGATGTTGAAGCCACTCACATTTAGTGTCCCAGAGGAGCGAAGAACGTCTGAACTGTTCCAGCCAATGGCACGACAAACCCTAATGCACAACGGCTCTGTCAGGAGTTCTCCTTGTATTCCTTATTTGCTCAAGCACAACAAAGCTCATCATTCACTCACAGTGATCTTTTTAAGATGTTTATGCAGTTTGTCTGGCAAGCCTGCGAATGGATTCAGCCACAGTCGAAACAGAATCTTCACAGGAAATGACACGTTTAACTCCGCTCTCTCTCTCTCGCCTGTTTTACACCAATTAAAGTCTCTGCAGAGAGACGCACCGACAGAAAAGGGGGAAAAGAAATAAATTGGAGTGATGAGACAACAACGGTGAAATCCCAGAGCTTTGACTGAAGCGTCGAAATTTACATCATCGATATGCCCAACCCCCCGCCCCGGACAGTAGTCTGCTCTGGTCACATGAGGCTCACCAGGACTTAGGACTAGTGGGCTGTAGTGGTGGGCAAAATAATCCATTCTTGGATGCATTGCGACATGTATGGACATGTACAATTCTGAATTGATTCAAAAAAGTCCAATAACAGATCATTGAAATTTTAAATAACATAAAATAGATGGAACGAAAAAGGTGGAAAATGAAATAGCAATGCGCCGTGCATCCGGACAGTTAATGGGGAGCACATTAAGAAACAAAAAGAAACATGGCTGGCCAAGGATCCAACCAGCATCGAGTGGATTAAAGCTAGTGTTTGGAAGCTTCTACAGAGTTGATGGAGAAAGTAAACAGGACAAGAGCCACTCTGTATGTACGCTGTGTCAAACTCAGATCAAATCGAGATTCATCATAATCGTAGGCCCCCTGAGTCGTAGTCGTAATCGAATCATCAGGTGCCTAGAGTTTCCAACCCCTGGTTGACCACCAAGGCGAAGTCCAGGTTAAATAATCAAAACATTTGAGTTCACACATACGGCTCCCCCAAGCAAACTCTAGATAAACTCAGAGTCACTCCGCATGTGTGAAAGGGGCCGTGGACTTTGTGCCCCAAGCAAGAAGAGTTTCAGTTAGCTTACTGCTGTTGAGTTAAGTTAATAGTCACTAAACACAAACTGGCAGCAGTTGTTAGTTATTGATAAAGCCCAACAGGATGTCACAGTACCAGCAGTTCAGTAGTAATAGTGATACGGATAGGTTGATGGTAGGGTTGGGCAATCGTTTCTATTTTGATATCATCCAATCGTGGTCATTTCCAGATCACCGACAGGCGATCCAATCGCCAGAGGGGGTGGACGGAGTTGCGTCACAGCACGCACATCCGTACAGTTAACTGTCAGCATGGCTGACAGCAACCGTGACTTAGTGGCAAAGTAAAACGCCAAATCTCCTATTTGGGGATGTTGTGGGCTTTACCCAGATGCCAAAGCTGAGCCTAAAGACACCACACAGTCTATATGCAAGCTGGGTAAGATGTGTGCCAGTGAAGGACAGGCGATATTTCTGCTCATTTAATCACTGGCTGTGTGCGTGTTTCTCCAGCGCGAGACAAAGCCGTAAGCTGACTAATTTGCTTTCTCCGTGCAATACAGTTAGAATTACGTAAACATTTATAAAAGTGTGTAAACATAAAAATATATTTAGTACCAGTGTCTCCGTTATTCAAACAATGTCTCATTTTCAAAAGTCTGTGTCTGTGCTGGGTGGATTCGGGTTACGCTAATGAACATATTAATTAATAGCAGATTGGATCTTAAATCATGCAGAAAATATATCTATATATATATCAATGTAAGAGTCATTTTTGTCAGGCAGTAATATCATCAGCTTATACATCCGACTGTGAAATCATCTATGGTTATGTGTGATCATTTACGGGCACACGGTGCTATTGATAGTTTAACTCTCCTCTCAGAGAAGCCCCTCCTCCAAGCGCTACCACTGCCGCACCAAAAATAATGAAAGAAAAAATAAACAATACATTTCAGTGATCTCACAACAACTATCTGGGAATACCAGAAATAATAATTATTTGAAATACCCACGCAGATAAGCAGGGGTTGCAGATCTGTAAATGGGATAATTAATTATTCCAGGTGGATGACAGGTGGATTATTAATTTGTACATGCGGATTTGGATGATGTAAAAGCTGATCCACACATCTCTAATGTCCATTTAACATTATTTTAGCCTATCTCATCTTTAATATCAATCCACATTGAATCTATAACATTACTACACCACTTATGGCGCACAGAGCAAAGTGTTTGGGTGAGCACATGAAAAACAGTAGAGATCCGTGAAAACATGATTTGTAATTAAGGATTTAATGTTCACTCGTCAGTTGTGCAGATTAACAGGGCTCCGTGTGCGGACATGTCGTCCACCAGAAACATTTCCAAGTGCACAGTGGGGCGCAGATTCTAGAGATTATTTCTTAAACATCTCATGACTGTAAACTAGTTCAAAATCGCCTTAAATATCACTGTAGGAAAAACCAATCACGATCGTCCCTT
Organism: Naso annulatus; assembly: GCA_029783625.1. NCBI lineage: Eukaryota > Metazoa > Chordata > Actinopteri > Acanthuriformes > Acanthuridae > Naso > Naso annulatus. Next base: position 29,630,023 of record JAPZDX010000012.1, on the reverse strand, counting down.
CAATCGCTGATATGCGATCTCATCATAGATCACCCCATCCCTAGTTGATGGAAATTTTCATTGGTGGTGTCTCTCTTCAGCTTTACGTAAAGTCCAGTTTACACCAAAGATCTGCCACGAAATGACTTGAAACCTGCACCTGCCTGCAACGGGCCGGGCTGCCATGTTTTAAAACCTGTCAGTTCACACCAAAGCAACCAGACGAGACTGTGTCTGTGACTTCTGTTTTTACTGCTGCTTTTCTGGCTCTTTGTAGCCTGATCAGTGCTTGATTTGTAAATCAGAGGTTCCCCAACACAGACAGGTTGCTGCTCTGGCAGGTCGCGTCAAAAGAAAAAACGTTACGAGTCAAAAATCTAGTGTCCAGTGTACACTATTACATGGGGGCTCACAGTTAAAACTGAACAAATATGAAACTGCATTATTTCATTATTTTGGCATTATTTTTCTTACAGTCGCAGCATTCACAATAATCACTGAAAACCAACATGTCAGTGAATGTTTTGAAATTAATGTTAAAACATTTCAAACCATGTTATTAATACCTAAAAAGGAAATTTGCTGATGCATGTCTTTTTAGAATTTTTGTGTTTGAAATCTTTGAAACCAGGGTTTAATGAGAATGACCCATACACTGTGTTTACACCAACCTGAATAGACACACACAGATATTTACAGAGCAGGAAAAATGCCCACAAAAGGGTCAAATGTGCAAAAAGCTTTTAATTTTAGAAGAACATGCTGATGCTGGTGTACAGTGAATGCAGGGATGAGATGTTTTTATGTTTTCCACAAATCTTACATGACAAAGTGACAGAGTTTCATCACACTGACCACATTATCAGGAGCCTGACGAGTGTTGCAGCTTCCTGTGTGTTCTTTAAGAAGTTGTTGCAAGAAAACCTCCTGGGTTCAGTGAATGATGGCGTCTTCTTCTGCAGTGTCTGCATTGATGTCTTGCAGTGACAGACTGTGGATTTTTAATTTTTGTCAACTCTTACATGAGGAGACGTGTTCAGCTTTGTTGGCTTTCTGACTTTAAAAAATTCTATGAAAAAAGCAGAAGCAGACACACTGTGACGATGATGTAGGAAGGTTGATGGAAGTTTTCACTGGTGTGTGGAGACTCTTCAGCTGTTTGCTAGGCTGTGCACGTTTACATCACATGGACTTCAGTGATGTCAGTAGGTTTGTTGGCTGTCGACCGCTGGAAGACACCTCTGTACGTGACACCAGCATCTGTGTTGTACTCTTCATTGAGAAGAAAAATTCATTTGGCTCTGATTTGATTTGATTTTGGATTGATTGTGGTCTCATTGGTGCACTGAACCCTTGTTGTTTCTGCTGTGTGACGCAGGTGCCGGACTGAGTGGCCGTCAGATGCATCGAACACAGGGCGTGTTCAACCACACGGAGGACTACGTGCTGCTGCCAGATGAACGCACCATCAGCCTGTGCTGCTGGGACTCGCGCACAGCTGAAAGGAAAAATCTGCTGTCTCTGGGACATAACAACATCGTCCGCTGCATCGTCCACTCGCCGACCAATCCTGGATTCATGACCTGCAGCGATGACTTCAGGGCCCGCTTCTGGTACCGCCGCACTACTACAGACTGAGGACATCCTGCCGCCATGTTAGCACCTCAGCTTCTCTCTCAGAACTACACAGGATGCTGACTCCATGATGTCACTGAACTCACCACTTACATGTAGTGTCTCTTTCTTTTTCTTTTCTTTTCTTTTTTTTTTTTGAAACTGAGCAGTGGAATTTGTGACTGAAAGACTGAAAGTTGTCATTGCACAGTCATAAAAGTACAAAGTGAGGGAACTGTTTCTATGGAAGTCTTCTCTTTTTGATAGCGTCACTCTGAACTGCAGTGTGTCTTAATTAAGTTGTAAATCTGATATTTAGAACTTCTCTCACTCCTTTAAACTTCAGTTGTAACTCCTCATGTCGTTTCTCAGTTGTGTTAATTTACAGATGATTCTGGGTTTTTTTCCACTTTTATATTTTGTCACTGTTCTTTGCTGTAGTTCAGGTTTTTATTAAACAGTTAAAAGGAACAACCCTCTTTCATGAATTTGATGGTGAAAAGTCCCTCTCAGAGCTCATAACCACAGCTATTGCAATATCCTGTTGATATTTTAAGACCTCAGTTGTTGCTGCAAACAGTGAGCAGTCTGCAGGGAGCACAAATGGGCAATGATGTGCCACAACACACAGACACAACACTGTAGATTTGAATCGACTTACTGTGGTGTTTGTTTCACTGTGGTTGTATTCTTCAACCAGTTAGTTAAGTTAATGGATTTTCTGTTGGCAAGTACATTCTACTCTTAACTTACTCTGTGTTTTGTGACATCCTCATAAAAATAGGAACAGAAAAACTTGTCAAAGCTTCAGATTTGCGTCTCCTCTGCAGTCTGTGCCCTCAAGATTGGAGGGTCACCCTACCCCACTCATTCAACATTCCCCAACCCCCAACCCAACCCTGCCAGACGCTGCTGTCTGTGTCGCCCAGACAACAACGAAGAGGGCCTCAAATATTTCTGTTTTAACCCCTCATAAATGTTTCACATGCTGGATGAAAATGGCAAGTTTAACAGAAAGAGGAAGCAGAATTAAGTGTGATAACAAAAATTCCCTCAGTTAGTTAGAACACTAAAACAGTGACGAGGGATGCACTTCTGCTTTACCAGAAAGATAGACGGGAAAAAGAGCACAGAGTGGCATGAAGCTCAGTTGGAAAAAAAAAAAAACAGTGGTGGGTGGGGGCAGCTGTGTGTGTGTGTGTGGTTGTGTGCGTGTGTGTGTTGGGGGGGGGGGGGGTGTCCGCTGGCCAATGGGTCTGCGAGAATACAGCTCTGTCAATGACATGGGCGTCAGTGTCCCCGCCCCGGGTGTAAAACCGTCTGCTCTCAGTGACAGCTCAAACAATATGCTTGTGAGACACACAGGAGGAGTAAATCCCTGAGAGTTTACACACACACACACACACACTGTGATGGTTGGGATGGTTCACTGAGAGCTGACCCTCTGTGGACGGACGTGTTTCTCTGTGTGGACACTGAACACAGCAGCTTCATGAACATGGTGAGTAACTGCAGCTGCTCTGCTGCCTTTCACTTAGATTCACACATTTCAAAGAACTCCTGTAACAGTCAGCTCTTACTTTGAAGATTTTGCGTCTCAGTTTTGAATGTACAAGGCGATGTCTTTTGTATCGCTCTGTTGTGAACTGTTGCTCGTCCAGAGGAATGTCCCTGTGGACCACCTGCTTGGATTGCACTCTAACTTGCGGCGTCAGCTTCTGCCTGTTTCTACACACGGCCCTCTCTGACCTTTTCTGCTGTAGGCTGAAACCTGAGAGGGCCAACTCTAATGCAGAGCTGAGAGTGAAACTTCACGAGCCTCATTAACACACCAGCCTTTAGAAGTGACATTATCAACATTACAGCTCAGGCTGCTAAGAAACGCATAACTGGGACATGAGGCACAGGTTTGATTTCATGAATGTTGATCTTTTATGCACCTCTGCAAATGTTATCGGGTAGGGATACACAAAAAAAAAAAAAGAATTTATTTTGAGCCAATACATACAATTGAGAATCACCTGCTTCTCAGTTCCAAAACCAATATGATAACCGTCGTCATATTTTAAAAACAGTTCCTAACCTGCAGTTTGTCCACACCTGAGGGCATGAAAGGTAAGATGTGGGAAGTAAAGATGGATGATTTGATTTTCTAAAATCTACCAGACATTACTGTTTCCTCCTCAGGACCTTGTGGAACATGTATGTGCAATAGCAATAGTTTCTTCCTCTCAAACTGAAAAAAAAAAAAAAAAACCATTCATGATGACAAGTTTCGCTTTAACCAGGTGCAACAGTTTTCAGTCATGAGCTCGACAACAGCCTTGTTCATCTCTAAAGGTGTGTTTTGTCATTTACTGTATCGGCAAAAAGCTGTTTGACCTCATATTATCAGCTGTATTTATAAATTACAAGGTTAAATAGAGGCAGTGATAAAAATTCACCATTATTCGACTGTAATGTATCAGCACCAATAAATATCCAACATCCATATATACTGTATTTGGATTATTTTACTCTAATTTCTGAATTATAAAAAACCAACAAATGTCTTACTCGTACATGCTCTCAGGCCCTTAGAATTGAAACTGTCCACCTACTTGTTTTTGATCAGACCTCATGTGACTTTGTTTTTTGGATGGGCTGAGTGAACCTTTTGTGGCCGGTTTGGTTGCCATAAATTCACGTCGCCTTGCATTGTCTGTCCAGCCTCCTGAGCCTCACAGCTGTACTGTCACTGATTGGCCCTGATGTTGTAATAATCAGTGTGGAACTTTAGGTTTGATTAATTACAGTTGCCAATTTTGTTTTATCAATCTGTTTCCAGCAGCACCAAGACAGTATCAGTGGATGTACTTGCACTATTTTGTCTCTACCAGTCGATGTTTGTTCAAGGACCCCCTGACTAAACCAAGAGTCAAAAGCAGATGGAAAAAACATTTGACTTCATACAACATGAGAATCAGAGACTCATCTGTTGAGTTAAGTCATTGTTATTTGATAAAAGTACTAAAAATTTTGCACAAGTTACACTTGTGTAAAGTTTTCTCAGCCGGGGGCCACCAGCCCTGCCAGTGCTGGGTTTGGGGGCCTTTGGGTGGAAAACTTTTAAAGAGCCATGATTACCATGATAAATAGCAAAGCATAATCTTCCCAGCTTCTATCTGTTGCTTGCAGTGGAGGGAAAGGAAATGCATCATCCTGACATTTTCCCAAGAAAAGCAACAACTGAGCTCATCGTATTCATCGCTTCTTTAAAAAAATGGACTGATTTGGTCGATGACTAACTGTCAGTTTAAGCAGTCTCATTTCCGTTCCCTACGGTTGTTTCGTATTGGAAGTTATTTCTTTTTTAGTTCACGTCAAGCTATTTTTGGATGACTCGTGTGCTGCATTGGTGTCTGTTTTTATCATCAGTAGAGTCATGAGAGCTCGCACAGCAGGGCGCTGGTATGGAGAAGTGGCAGCATCTTCTTCACATCCTACTCGAGGAAGCTGAAATCTATTTTTTCTGGGGTCGAGTTCTCAAGTTTACCATCTGTCCTTTTTATCAAGCAACTGTCCATGAGTTAAACTGCTGAAGATTACTAATCTACGCCATTATTCCTCCTGTCAGCCAACAAGTTTGAGGATTCATGCCAGCTGGGCTGTAATCTCTTGAAGAAACTCACCATATCAAAACCAAAATGAGACGATGCCGTGGTCAGGAAAGATGAGAATTGGCCAGGGTGTAAAGAAATATATTAGATGAATAAAAATTACAGTATTGGCTTCAAACAGCAAAGAGGCAACTTTTTCTCTGAACAGCCATTTCGACAAAGATGCTGTCAGGTTTGGCACGAGAGATCAGTCCGCTTTTTGTAGCTGCTCTAGTCATTTTTTAAAATATTTGTATTACATTATATGAAATGTGTGGTTGGTAATTTTAAACCCTCAAAAAATGATCCCTCCCCTCTGCAGTGTCCCTCAGCACTGAGGAGCTCTTTACAGCAGTTCAGCTCATTTTTTTTAGTTTAATGACACACAGCTTTATGTCTCAGTGTTCTCGTTGGCATCGTTTCCGGCCACAGCAGGCGTTGCTTTAACAGAAACCCACTGTCCCACATATGTCCGTCCAAACAGCAGATGGACAAAGCTAAAAACTAGCTTTTAAAGAAACGGAGCATTCGGAAACTGAAGAGTCCGTTAGTAAGACCAAAACAAAACTTAACGAGGGATGATTATTGGACATCAACAAATTCAAATCACACAGTTGGACCCAAAATCCAGTCTGAATAGAACTGACGTCGTTGCTTCTCGTCTGCTACATGTGTAAATGTGCAGCAGTTTGTTGACATCTTATCTGTTATAAGTCAGTGTTTGCAGCTTGTTCCCTCACTGCCCTCAAGCTGCCAAACTTCTACCGGCCAAAGCTCATAAAGCCACGAAAAAAAAAATCTCTTGTGATCTCAGAGATGATCTGTGGAGTCTCTTTGTCAACAAGCTAATGTTTACTCTCTACCTCTTCCTGCATTGTGTATCCACGGACCATGTGACCTCGCACATGTTTTTCTGTATTTTTGAACTTGCGTTTTTACATATATGTTTGCTAGCAATCGCTTCTTCACGTGAGCATAAAAGTTCACTTCCTCACAGTTCTCACTAGTTCAATCATTTGCTTTGAAGTTTACTGGCTTTAAAGTCAATGTAGACTCGCCAAAGAATATTTTTCATTTACTTTTTGAAATCCACATGAACCACTCTGGGAGAACAATACCGGCAACACTGCTTTTTGTGCAAAATTTTACTATATCCATGTCAACTGATGTCAACAGACTCAACTGGAGTCGACACAAGTTCAGCTCCCGCCGTGAATAAATGAAGAAGAACCATGTTCAGGTTGCAGGCAGACCCTTCTGCACTTTTCCCATGGCGTCTCGCTGCTGCTGACTCTCTCAGGTGAACTCCAGTACTGCGCATTACATTCACAGACGAGACGCCGGTGTGACTGAACTCTGTTTTTTTTCCCCAAACGTAAAAGATCCAGGGCTTTTGGGAAAACATTTGGGGCTAGAGCTCAAGTAGCTGCCCCCTAGATTCGCCCCTGATTAGTAATCGTGAAATTTTAGTGGGACGCATCTACTGCACAATGAATATTTGGGAAACACCGAAGTTTGCTCATGATCATTTCATGTCTTCACCGGTCTTTGCTCCCTTCCCTCAAACTTTGCTTTGATTCACAGGAATCCACTCACTGACGCATTGCTTCATAGCACCAGTGGCGGTCAAAAATTTACACACAAACCCACAAAGTTAACAGCAGTGCACAGGCTCATACGAAATTCCAAATTTTCCATTTTTGCACGACTGTATTATAGCAATTGCCTCAAAAAGAAAGTAGTCCTTTTTTTACCCGACCAAAGTAGCAGCTTTGATTTTAAACATAAGTAAAGAAACAGTTTGTGTCTAAACACTGTTTATTCTGACCAAAGGAATGACCCAAATTTGGTTCATACAGTGTCGATGTGTTGAACAGTAAAATTGTAACAGCTACAAGTAAAGCAACAAAGTGACCACAGAATGACTATATTCTCTGTGACAGCAGGCAGAAGATGAGACGGAGGAAGTGTGAGTATAAATAAAACCAGTGTGAGAAGTGAGATAAGTTCCTGCCACAGAGCAGCGAGCCCGCAGGCTGCTGCTTATCTGCTGCTGCTCACACTGTCCAGCCTGTCATCCACCGCTGCACCTCAGGGAAACAGGAAACCATCTCGCACACGATGGAAGTAGTCACAGTAGTGCATCCCCGTGTATTTCCTCTTATTTTCTCGTTGTATAAAGTTAAAGAAGTCAGACCTCGCACACATCCAAAATCTAACAGGTGCTAGACAAAAAGGTAAAACGTGCAAAAAAAAAAAATGTGCACACTGGATAAACGCTCCCAAGATATTTATTCTCTACCACCACAGGTAAGGTGACATTTTAGGCATCTAGGCTTTTCTTCGAAATGTGATGTGAAGAAGAGTCTGAAGCTTGAAATGTCACCTTACCTGTGGTGGCAGAGGATAAATATCTTGGGAGCGTTTATCGAGCGTGCAGACCTCCTGTTTTAACACAAACCTGAAGTCTTACAGCCGTAATTAAACTTGAAAAAGAAGCTGAGTCGACTTTTTGTTGGCCATCTTTGATACTTACCTAAAAAATTTCAAGTAGCTGCCCCAGTGCTAATCTCCCACACTTTTTATTTAACATCTGCTAGAAAACATTCATGTTTAAATTGTACTCAAAATCAGCACTGATAAACACTGCAGCAAAAAATCCACTATATGATGTAGAAGTGTAGCCTCATACAACATCACTAAAGAAAAAAAAAATAAATGGAACAAGCAAAAGTCTATTTAGTTACACGGAAGACCACCCCATAATACTCTGGTGGACACAACAAGGATTTTGTTTGGTTATCCAGGAATAAAAGTTATGTCACAGCTGCAGTTAATTGTGCATAATTATAAACTGTGTGTGATAAATGTACAGTGCCTGCAGCTGCTGCAAGATTTTATTAAATCAACTGAAAGTTAAAATAAAAAAAAAACAAAAAACCCCTCTTTTTTACAAGAAGTGAGTGTCAAAGATTATTCTTGACCTTAACTTAAAAAGGAACATTTACCTTCTCATTGTGAAGGAAGCTGAGCTATCTCCATGACAACTGAGCAAAATAAATCCAATGAGAAAGACTGTGAGAGGTGGCTAACAGCTCCAAAAACTTCTATAAAAAATCTGACTGATTTCAATTGTTCTGCCATTGTACAAGCTGCTGTGGAGGAGTCATCCACCAATTTAACCTCTTAAAAAGTCAGCTGCTGAGATGTGCATTAAAGGACAAGTTTGTTTTTTGCACATTAAGCCTTATAATAAGGATATTTACGATCATATTTGATGTTCTACAGCATTATTATGACAAACGGAGCAGTCACAAGAGCTGAAGCCTCTTGCTGAAAACAGCAGAGGAGCATGTGCACGGACAATTTATCAAATAGTACAGTAAAGACTCGTTTTAAAAGAGGTGAAACTCATCAAATGTTTAGTGTGTC
>JAPZDX010000012.1:29523207-29538906 GCA_029783625.1 Naso annulatus | reverse complement strand
TATTTTAACTTTTTGCTGTCCTCCGAAATGGAATTTATAACTGGATGTTATGTAACTCCCCAAATGCCTCCTGCAAGGAGAAAACATATCCAGCCTCAACAAAGAGAAGGTGATTACTTTGGTGCAATAATACCTGGAGTTGTTTACCACAGCCTGAAAACCTGCCAAGATGTCAAACAAAAAGCTGACACATGAAAGACAATCAGCAAAAAGCTGACTGTTCTCCAATTGAACTTTTATTTTAACTTTGTAAGAGAAAATTAAGCAGAAGCTGCATTTTACAGCTACATGCACAACTAGAATAGTTACATAAAATAAGAGTCACAAAATAATTATAAAATATATTTTGTTCCATTCTTTGTAAACGTTACAACATCACCATAGCAACACATGGACATGCCGTCCCTCCCTTTTGTGGGACTTTTTTTTTTTCCCGTGCCGTTCACGAGGCGTCTCCCGCTGTCTGATTCCATGTGGACGCGGCGTGATGAACCTCTTTTGGCAACATAACAGAATTACAAAACAAATTGCTATCATGATGTCAAAGCGTAGGCAAGTTTGTGACTGCTAGTGGCACTATGGAGACGGTGCGATACACATCCACATTTTTCCACAATTCAACAGTTGGGGGCAAAAATGGGTTTAACAACAAAGCAACCCTTTGCACAAGGACAGGATTAAGAGGAGCTCTCACTAGCAAACCTGCCATCAGGTTTTCGAAAAGGCTCATCTGTTGTGGAAGGTAGTAAAGTTTTTCCTGCAGCAGTTCCACTAGTCTCATCTCTCGTCCTGTCTGTTCTTTTTTTCTTCCAGCGAAGCGGCTAAAGAAAGGCATGGCAACAGCCAAACAGAGACTGGGAAAGATTTTAAAGATCCATCGAAATGGAAAGCTCCTCCTGTAGCACGCAGCAGACCGCTGTGGGACTGGGAATCCATGAGCCGGGTCGCATCCCCGCCTCACCCCCCGTTCACTGATGAAAGCCAACAATGGAGAAAAAAGAAAGAAAATCATGCATTTTTGAATTTCTAAAAAGAACATCACACAAATAGGTTTTTGCCTCTCCTTATACTTTATAACTTTCAGATATTAAAGTGTACAGAACCTACTATAAATATTTTTTAAGAGAACATGTCTCATTTTACTACAGCTGTCTGTTTATCAGGGGTTGCTTATTAAACATGAAGTAGACGTACATTGCAGTCATTCCAGGATTTCTGAAAGTATCCCTTGCATGTATTGGGTTGCATGTGCGCTTGGGTCAGGGTTCGGGGATTTCACACAATGATTCCGACCGTGTGGATGCAGCTTATCATTGCCACTGCCCATCGACTGACAGGTAGAAAAATCTCCTGCTTCCTTCCTTGCCAGCCGAGGTTCTCTGTGTGTTCACGGTGCATGGTTTCCGCTGGAGCCATCGTACACATTTATCTCTTTAGGTTAACACTTTCTCCGCAGAGCCCCATGAAGTCGCCGACCGGACGTGAGACTTCACGGAACAAAGCACAAAGGGTTTCAAACAGCAGCGGTGTCAGGATGTTCCTCACAGGTTACCGTAGGACAACACGCTGCTGAACGCGACGTGTTGTGTTTGAGGAGCGTCGGATTTCTTTGTGACATCACGTGGGACCTGCAGCCAATGATAAGCCTCTTCCATGTTCGGTGTGCAGTTACATGGGGATACTTTCTGTCTTCTTTTGCTTTCACAGGCAGCACCGACAACCTCGAGCCGTCTCTGCTTTTTTTATGGCTTCACACACTTCACAGTATGTAGAATGTAGCTTGTACATAGCCTTTTAAATTCCTACTTTTTCTATCTTTTCCCCCAAGGCTTAATTTTACATTTTTACCACTTTTGCTAATTATGAAATAAATGAATAAAACTATATATAAGGATATACAGTATAGTCCTAATTTTTGAACTTTTATTTGGGGTTTTTTTGTGTGTGTTTTTTCTTAATGGCAGAGGTTCATTTGTAACTTTTTTTTCTTGGTTAGATTTGAAGGTGTTGCCTGGAAAACAACTGAAGAAAAAATACATTTTATCGTCATATGGCCTTACATACACAAAGCTAATTGTATTGTGATTCTGTTTGAACAAGAGACGAAACTTTGAGGGAAAAAAATGTATAAAAGGAAAAAAAAAACACTTAAAGTTTCTATGACCAGCCTCTTGTTGGAATTCTAGTATCCTGAAGGGTTTCGGAATTATTTTACTAGCACCTTGTGAAGTGTTTATGTGTCAGTGATGTAATTTATTAATGTTTGTAGCTTTTTTATACTTGTACAATTCTTAAGAGTTTTTTGTTTTTGAATATTTCATCAGTGTGTGAAATTACCTTTAGCCGACAGTTTTTGCTTTTTCCTTTTGTTTTTGGGATGTGTGTGTGTTTGGGGACATTTTTCACATGAGAACCAACGTTTTCCATCCCGTCTTCACTCAGTGTCAATGTTATCATGATACCATGGTCACATTCCAATGTGACATGTTATTGTTATTATTATTGTTAATATTAAAATGATAAACAACATGCGTCCACGCCTCCATCACACCGTTTCATTCTGGTCTGGACATTTTCACCTGGGTCTCACAGCGGCAGTGTTTTGGAGTCACAGATGGAAAGCACGCGTCCTCTCACACACAGTTTGAGAAGCGCTCCGATCAAACCTTGTCATGTTTTCAGGTTTTAATTTGTACAACACGTGTTTGCTTTGTTGTGGTTTATTTTTGTATGTCTTATTAAATGCATCCACTGTGCCAGGACAGTGGATGATATCGGTTGTAGCTGTCTTCCCTTACTGTTATTTACAGTACTAGTAAGTATTTACAGATCCTTTTTGACCTGAAACTCTATTTTTCTGTATGTGGACGATTCTGTTTGAGATCATGGCTCACTTTTTTAAGACATCCAGAGATGGCTAACTCCGAGGAACAAACATATTGTTGTTGAATGATATGATTGTCAGCCTTGTTTACTTTTGCAATACAGTTATTGTGGAAAACCGACTTTGTTATGTGTTCCTCTGGCACTCGCAGTGTGACAGCTTCTGTGGTGACGAGCCAACACGTTGTTCCTGCATCGTATCGTCACGCCTTGTGCTCTGCACCACACTGATCACGCACCCACCCGGCTCTGCACCCCAGCTCTCAGCGTCGGGGCTCAGTTCAGGATTTTACCTCCTGGAGCTTCAGCAACAATTACAACCAAGCCAAAGTCAGCACCATGTAACACATTGTATGAATGTAAAAGTGCTTTCAAGCAGTCAGACTCTTTTCACCTTCCTGAGCAGGTGTCGCCATGTTTAAATACAGTTCACACAGAAATTCATGCAGGATCTGCTCAGCTGTTCCTTCTTTCTGCCACACAACACTTGATTTTCTTTCATTTGTGGCCGGACAGTTGGCGCTAGTGTCAAGCTCACAAGCAGCTGCGACTCTTTGCCACTAGATGGAGTCCAAAAAATACACGAAAGCAAGAAACTGATGCATGTTTGAAAATAACTTAATACAGTAATGTCTAAGCACATCACTGAAGCAGGAATGTGCTGCTGAAGAGCAGCTACATTTAGTTTAATAGCTTTTATTATAGTTTTTTTATTCTGTTTTTTATTTTTTTATTTTATTTTTTTAAATCTCAATTACATCCAGATTCCATCAGTGTTTTCATATAAAATGAAGGAAAATCTGTTTTGAGGATGTGAACATTAATGAGGAGATTACAGGAAAATGCGTCACAGCTCATTAAAAATTATTCTCTCAACAAAATGAGTCAGTTAAGTCTTGCTCTGTGTTATGAAAGACTGATTACAGAAATAGGGAAGTAATTTGAAGCCTTTTTAAATTATGTGGCTTTTTTTCCCCAGTGTTTCAATTCTTTCCTAATAATACATCTGAACACAATTAATTTCACTCAAATAAAACGTTCAGCGGCGCTCATGGGAACCTGCATGTCCCCACAGCCATGTTTTATTTAATTTCTCAGTCAGATGTGTGTGTGTGTGTGTGTGTGTGTGTGTGTGTGTGTGAATGAGATGTGGGGGTGCGGTGACGCTGCGCGGCTGTTAAAGGTCACGACCCCGTTTCCACCCTGGTTAGCATCAGAGTGAGTTGTTATTGTTAGTTAATTGTTAACACAAGAATGTAAGTGCTTGGATGTCGGCAAATAAAACAATCACATAATTTGTTGTCCCAGGATGATTTTCACGCACTGACATGAAACAAAACTCACTCTGGGACAAAAACACTGCAGGCTGAGTTACTTCTGTTTATTCATTTTAAGGATCAAAATTTAAATTACAGGCAGAGATGGTTTAAATAGTTGGCTTATAACCTTCAAAGTTTCTTCTATATTTGATTTTCCAGTGTAAACAGACTTAGAGATTACTTGGACAAAATGTAAGTGTGACAAAAGTTCAAAGTTAAAAACTTCATTTTATAGTTATCTCTGTTTATGTCGAAGGTCTAAAAAATAAAGTGAACAAAAACACAGGAAGTGAGTCTCTGAAACAAGTTGATTGGAATTGTAGCCTATTAGCCTAAATTAGAAACAGAATAAAAAATTCTTGCTGCACTTGCAGATATTTTTTACTTGTAAGACTTTTTTTTTTTTTTTTTTTTAAGCAGCATGAGTAAGTAAAAAAAAGTAAATAAATAAAAATTCTAAACTTTGCCATTTATCTAATTTACGAATCCAAGTTGTGGTCCCTGAACACATCTCCAACCTCTCGAGTTTCTTGGTCAGCTGCAGCGGCGCCGTCGGTCCCCTGCAAAGGGCAAGTGGGATCACAATTAAAACGTCAGAGAATTAAAAACAGCGGCTGCGGAGTGTTACTCACCGCCGTGCTGCGCTCGCTCAGTGATCACACATGTGAACGTTCTGCCCTCCCTGCCGCCCTGTGTGAGGGTCCCAGGTGGTCAGAGGGAACGTGCCATGTGAGAGATGTGTTGATTAGGCGGGAATGTCAGGTTAAGCCCCGCTCGTTCGTCCCGTTCTTCCAGGTTATCAGCTGATTACTGTGCCAGCAGATTGGTAAAGCGGCACAGACCAGCAGCTCAGAGTCTGCCTGTTTTCGGTTCAGTGACGAAGAACCTGCGTTTCTCGGAGGCTGTTTTCTCTGCGTCCTCCGACAGAAACTCCTTTGCTGGTGTTTCACTGGGAACTTCAAAATGCAGAGAGACGTTTGGCTTCCATTGACACACACACACACACACACACACACACACACACACACAAAACACACACTTTATTTCCTGTGCGTTTTGGTTTGCTTTCCAAAACGTATCGATGAAATTACTCGTCAAAGGGCTTCTAATAATTTTGGACCGTGCTGCACGTGTTTGAGTCAGCAGGTATGATTACAGGGTGACTTTTGCCCGGACAGGTGGCTTGTCCCGGCATCACACAGGAGGCTCATTTGCCAAAGGTTGACCTGTTTAATTTCTGAGACACACGTCTGTAAGAGGTTAATTTTCTAAAAGTTTTCTGTTTGGTGGCTGAAAGATCCTTCAGTAATGAGGTTAAAGGAAGCTAAAGCTTAAAAACCGTTGTCCTATGAAACAGTGTTGCCTCAGCATTGAAATGTCTGACAGCTTGAAAAGTGAAAGTAAACGTTGCCCAGTTTCAAGACAAACACAGAGGCTCTCTTTTATGTGTTTTCTTAACCTTTGGCAGGCCTGAAATTTTGGAACTGGAAAACAACCCTTCACCATTAATTTTTGACGCCCATCAAGGAAATGACTGTCATGAGTGAAGTGAAAGCCCACCCGAATGAGAGTATTATGAATATGACCGTGACTGAGGCCTCAGTGGAAGGGTTGTTTTATTCACTGACGGCTCACGGGACAGCTGCAGAAGCATGTCATGATTTTTACTTCATTTCATCCAAATAACTCACCAGAGTTATTTATTAAATGATTAGATGTACGCCATGATAAAGAATAACAACTATTCTGCCCTAATGTTTAAACACACAACCTGTATTCAAATTTGTTAGACATATTTGATGTTCAGTGACAGTGCATTATCATCAATCTCACATTATGGCATTTTTTAAGACATGAAAATATCAAATCATTACCATGTATTGTATCCACGAAAAACAACTTGAAAAACCAAATCTAACCACAGTTACAAATGTCAGTATCCGAGGCTGAAACGTAACGCCAAAGACTGCAGCTGCCCAACTTTTCTTTACAGCAGAAATGAACACGCTAACAGCCTGGTCAGGGCTCTGTAGATAATTTCATTTAATGACGGTCACAGTGGGAATTAATTTTTCTTTAACACTGAAACCATATCAAGTCTTAACGTTATGCATTAATAGCCTGGCAGCTTTGAAAGAGAGCTGCTCGCTGTCGCATCACCTCAGCTAACTGAAGTCACTGAACTTCACTTTACTGACATTTGTTTGTTTGTGCATTATAGAGATTTTTTTCATGTAAACATCTGAAAAATGGCTTGAACCAACGCAAGAGATCTTTACATTAAAGCTGGGGTCGACAACGTCTGCAAGCCAAGCTAGCTGTAGCATGAGACTCCTAAGGAATCAACTCAGTTGCCCCCTCCCCTCCCTGTTTTTGCTCCGGTTCGTGTTTTATCTCGTGTGTCGTCTCTCTCTCTTTAAGTCCAGTTTGCAGCAAAGATTCTCGACGAGACCGAACGGTTGCAGGGAAAGTTGCAGCGGTGTTACTCAGCTTGTCAAGTTGCCAGAGGCCAGTTTTAGAAAGTAAGGCACGTCACTTGTTTCAACAGCCAATGGGTTTGTAGCCGCCTGTTGCTAAGAAGCACAGTGTAGAGCAGCCAATAGGAACACACGCTCTCTGAAATGACCTGTGATTGGCCGAAAATTGCCTGTCACGGTCGTCATTTTCTGAAGCCTTAATCCAGAACGCACTAGAGAAGCAGAAGTCTAGAGTTCTTTGATACCACCGGAAATTACAAAATGCCGAGAGGTTATTGTGGATTTTGCCCAATGACACGCGCGCGCACACACACACACACACACACACAAATGCCTACCTCAGCTGTAAGTGAATTTTTAGTATTAGCCTTCATTATTTCTATGTTAGCACCAAATAGCAGGCATCAGTGTCGCTCCTCAGTTTTCCTGTTGACGAGTCTATCATGACTTGCTGGGCGCTCCTTCTCAATAAACCCTGTGGCAGGAAGTGCCCCAACTCCCCAGGGAGATCAACAATGCAGGACTAGCATATAGCTTAGCTTCTTAGCATAGCTTGTAGCCCTGAGCAATTTGGTAGCTTTGAGCTAGGTGGGCTTGTTACAGCACAATCTGAAAAAAAAAAAAAGTTGCATACAGAAACGTTGCACACTGAGTCCGATGTGCTAATTTTTCTATTCATTGCAAAAATTCGCAGTATGAGACAAAATTGAGTCGTCAAGTAGTGAGGATGATTTTGCACCTCTGTCACTTCTTGAAAAAAGAAAAAGGAAATACTGAGTTCATCCAATCCTAAAAACAAGACAAGGGAAAGCAGAGTTTCACCTGCTGATAAAGGAGCTGCCGAATTATCCCGATCGCTTCCAGGTGTGTTTCAGGATGCCAGTGGTCCAGCTTGATAGGCGTCTAGCTAAACTGGAACCACACATTTGAAAGAAGGGCACCGATTTCCACAAATGATTGATCCTGAACAGCAGCTGGCTGAATGTTTGAGGTTGGGACACACACAGACTCACGTGCTGCAAATTTCGGATGAAAAAAACAGACTCAGTGTGCAAAAGCCATTAGGCACCAAGTAGCCCAGGTACCAGGATGGCGATGGGCGGAGCCACCACATACAGATGATGGGGACGTTGTATGATGCTGTTGTTTCTCTGTCTTAAACATTCTTGAAAAAATTGGGATACATGACAAAAAAAAAAAAAGTCTTGTCGTGTAGGTCTATTCTGTTGTGTTGCAGATTTGTTGCTTTGCTGCAATAGCTGTTTTGAGTGAAAAAGATTTGTGTTTTATTTTGACTGAACAGCTAGTGGAACAAGCCGTACAGCATTTTTCTGCCATTTTTTGACTCTTCTGTAGTTCTTTTACCACGTCTAAAAAGCTTCAGCAGTCAAGTTGTAACGGCGATACATATTTTTATAGCTGCAGCACATTAACATCTCTCCACAGAACTTTGAAAACAAAATACTCCTTCATTTCCTGTCCTTTTCCAATTAATTAAACTGCTACATGGTTTTCATTTCACTTTAGTTTCTATTTTAGTATCAAAATCCAACTGCTGCTTTAACCTGAGGACACATGTGGTAAATACATGAAAGGGTTTAACACAGTTCTACTGAAGAGAAAGAGAGAATGAGTAAGTGAAGTGTTGTACACTGTCATTGCAGCGAGGCCTCCCGACATAAACATCTATAATCTGCACTTTGTGATAGATCTCTGTAAACAGAGAAGCCAAACAACATATGCAACATATTTGACTCTGCAACACGCAAATGTGAACATCTGTTAGCATAGCTGAGCAGTTATTTTTAGAGGACTTTTGTTTATAAGAACCAGCTCAAGCAGAATTCAGTGGACTGCTAACAGTAAATGCTTTAGTACTTATTTTATGATTATTGTCTTTAGTGGCTGTTTAAAGTGGAAATTGTGTTGACCTAAAATTTCTTTAGTTTTGGTCTGACAGTGTGAATAAGACAGATGTAGTGGAAATTAACTTCAAGCATAAACCTTGTATTGACTGAGCTAATTTTACCTTGTCACAGATATATCACAACCTGATCAGCCAATAACAAACAAGAAACTGCCATACGGATGTTTTTTTAAGAGTCCAACCAGTTGACAATGAGGTTACATTTTATTTTGATAGTCAACTGACAGATAGTTATTAGAGTATCTGTAATATTTCAACAACATACTGTATCACATCAACAATGTGATTGTTTCACCGAACCCGAATTAACCTGTTCATGAATCTTCATTCGTAAAACACTAATATTCAATTTCTGCTCTACAAACTATCTGTAAGTGGACCATGATGACCAGGGAATGTTTTCCTGCAGTTTTGCATCACATAAACTGCCAACAATGTGTATTACCAACAAATGATTTGAGCTGGAAAAGTCCATTTCATTCATAAATTTGTCCAGTGAGTTTATTACGTATTTACTATATTTTGTTGTATTTCCGTTGTTATTTTTAGCTGTATTGTTTTAGACAGGCCTGTTTTTCAAACATGCTAGTTGCATGTCACATGCGTCAGAGGTCTAATAGGGAAATTTTCTGAATCCTCATAAAGATTTTTTTCTCTATTGTTATGTGTTCTAAATTAAAAACAATTCAAAAATTCATGATAAAATTGTAAACGTTGAAAAATCTGGCTGTAACAATAATAGCTTTTGCAATGATATTAGTACTACTACTACTAATGATAATAAAACAATAATAATAATAAAACAGTAATAATAATAATAATAAGTATTCATATTTTGAGTGTTGCTGTGAATTACTTGAATATCTGTCATAATAGTGACAGAAGCTGTGATTTCATTGTGGACAACGTGGAAATAAATTCCACTCAGCTGACACTGGGACTCTCCCAAGTACAGAGACTCTGTTTACATGCAGCAGTAGGGAGGGAAAATGCTTTTCAGAGCACTCTTTAAGGTCATGGTTTTGTTGCTCTGCAAAAGCCCAATGTTTACCAGAGCATTTCAAGGAAATTCAAAGCTGCGCCACGCATCAACAAACGTCTTAACCGGCTGCACAAAGGCCTCGTTTTAGCCTGACTGAAGCAAATTCTCACCTAATCCTCTGGAGAGGCTCCTGTGACGGGCCCCCATTGTCAAAGGCTTCTTCAACAAGGTGCTGAAGTCATTTAAGCACCACGTAAACAAACAAACAAACAATTGAAGTCATATGCTATATTTCCTGGACTCAGTTACCCAAACAACTGCATGCACAAGCATTCACGGGTGGTGCATCAAAAGCTGCAGTGCGGTCATCTGTGTGTAATTATTCACAGTGACGTGCTGCACCGGTGAGGCAGCGTTAGCCTCTCTGAAACAAGTGGGGTTTATTTTTGAACCTCTGCTTTTCCTCCACAGAGAGATTGTCTTTCTCCAGGCTGTGTAACAGATACCATCTAAATCATTAGGGCTCATTCATTGCCATGTGCCACTCTGGGGCTCAGGTTCCTGCGACCCTGAGGTCAAGCGGCTCAGAGCTCCCTGACCTCCAGCACTTCCTCTGAATATTAACAGGGTAGTTATGTAGTCAAAAGCCCTGATATAGAACATTGGTGCATTTAGATAATAGCCAATCAGGCACAGCGGCGAGTGCAGTGATCTCCACAGGATGGCTGAGCCCTCATGTGGCTTTCTGAGGGCATAATGACAGCAAACAGAGGAAGCGTAGGCCTCTCTGGCTGAAATTATGCGGTCAAATGCCTGCTGGCTGTGATGCTTTCCTTTAACCAAACTAAGTTGGGCTCCTTACGGGGGATAAATCCAGCCCGGCTCCATTATGAAGATGGATGTTGTGCAGTTATCTTGCAGACACTGGGCTATAATACAAAACGGAGAAGTTTAGAGGCCACCATGTGAAAGTGCTCTTTGCCATGCAGCCTCTGCACAGCATGGTAAAACATGAGTGAAATCTGATTTAAATGATTTTTAAAGAAATGTTTGCATGAACGCACTGACTCAAAGGGGAACTCTCACCGCAGCTGTATATCAGGCCTTTATGAACAAAAATGATCCAAACTGGAGGACGCACCGCATTCCCTCATGACAAACTGCAACTACTGTGACCGGCATCGAACCTCTGATGAACCTCTCTGAAAGAAAACTGTGGCTCAGAAATCGCAGTGAGGTGCAATCACAGAGGGGTGTTTTAATAGTTGTTACTGTGACAGTGTAAAATCAGTCTCGGTCTGGTCGTGCCATCCTAATTCCCACAGAGTCAGTCACCCTGTGTGCCTGTTGAGCAGCCACACAGTCAGCACAGCATGGCTGTGTGTTTGTGGAGCTGAAATGGAGCGTGGCAGCAGTTAAAGGCTCTCAGGAGATGACAGCAGCCCTATTGTCACCCCTTTGTGCTTAGCTGTCCATGAGCTGCATGTGCTGGAGGAGCAGACTGAGCCATGAGGCTGCAGTTATCGCCACAGGCGGGCAACGGATGACAAGTGTCAGAGAGCCGATGAAGAAACGAGTTGTTCTTTCTGTTTGTGTGCTGTAAAGAATAATCATAATCAAGCCGATTAGCCCCAGATTTGTCTTTCTTTGTGCTTTATTTATTATTATTTATTATTTAGGAAATTCCATTTCATTTCAGTGCAGAAAAAATTCTCTTGCAATTATCACTGGTGTCTAGAATACTTTTAAAACAATTTTTATTTTCATTGAAAACTGGTGCAAGCATCTCATCATGTTAGCACATTGTCACTTATAGGAACTTTTGAATCTGAAAGAGTTAACCCTTGTTTCCTGCCAGGAGTAACGATTATCATGAGGCAATATTTTTTCATTCTTCTTTCTAATCCTTACTCGGCTTTCGGGGTGTTTCATTTGTTATTGCAGTGTATTCTATAGTGGTTCACCTCAAAACTTATTTTAATGAAACCATCTGAACAGTCACTTTCTAAAGCTGCCACTAGGGGGCAGCTTTGACATGACACGAACATTTCATTTTTTGGCTCTCTTTTGGTCTCTACCAACTTGTGTGGAAAATATCTGGCTCTTAACAGCCAAATGCTCTAAAGCTAGTCACTGCAGCTGTCCACCTGCTTTGGTTCTGTGCATGAAGTTTACAGCTGCTTTATCTCGAGTTCACCTGAAACATCGAACCAAACCAAAACAGTGAGCTGAACGGTGCTGAAGTGCCCCATAAAGATGAGTGGAGCTGCAGAGTCAGGTGATGGCTTGCCCCCTCACATTACACAGAGTCATTAAAATCTTTAAATATTGTTTAGTGCAGGCTACGACAAACTCACAGACATTCAACTTGTGAAAAATGGTCACAAGTACTGTCAACATGGCTTAGCGTTAGAAGCCAACTATAAAAAAATAATGGAAACAAATGGACTCAATGAGCTGTTAAACTGAGACATTTCTGTGGAGTCGTGTGCCTGCAAGGCTCCACAAGTGTCATAAGACTTTTTCCAGGAAGTGAAATGTTGATGCTGTTGGTCACAGCTGAGCCGTTAACACCTTCACAGCATCTGAAATGTTCCACTGGTTGGGTTCATGCACCACCTCCCAAAAAACGGCTCACATTTGACATCAAAACTGCAGCGGAAAACAATGGGAAGCAATTTTTCTGCAGAAAACATCAAGCTTTTTCTACAGAGCCAGAGGATTACCATCCTAAGCTTGAATGCTCGTCAATTACAGCCACATTCTCCTAAACCTCAGTGAGTAAATAAACCCTGAATCTGGTGGATAATCATCAGAACCACTTTTGTCTTATTGCAGAAGACGTCACACGGCATCTACATGCATATGCTGTCGACAATCACACAAGATAAATGAACTGTCACAGTTCAAGTGTTTACAAGCACGACAGAATTTTAAGTAATTATGAGTAAATTTGTTGCATTTCTGAGTAAGTGGTAGCAGATAGGCCTCTGACAGGGAGGCAGTGGTGTGTGACGGGCTGATTTAGAGCCGTAACAGTTTAAACCGTCAAACCCAGCAAGAAAAAAACTCCACTCTGCATCCCACACCGACCACATTTCAGTGGGAGGGAACGGTAAAGACATCTGCAGGGCCGTTACACACACACTCACCCGCACATCAAGGAACACTTGGCTGTGGTGCCACTCGGACAAAACTTGCCTCCTGATACAAATTTGTTCGAGAGGCACAGCAGCCAAGTGTTTAGTTTATCTTTTTTCCTTCGGGGCAGTTTTTAGACACCGTCCACTTGTTTTTTTTCTTCACTCTCCTTCCCGCTGACCCTCCTGTTTACGGGGAAAAGCAAATTCTGGAAATAAAAAATGTAATGGAAAATCGATAAGCCCAGCCATTCCATGCTCACTGGAGATGTCTGAAGAAAACAGTGTTTTAGTGACTCAAAACGTTCACCACATTACCATATTTGTGCACCATATGACATGATTTATAGACAATCATGTGATAATTTACATCTTGATGGCCTCATTGATGTGGGATGCTGTGAAGGATTTGCAGAGCCTGCCTCACTGATTACAGACCGAGTCGTGCTGCTAAAACAATGTGTGCTGCCGGCAGCGTGCGCACACAGAAACTCTTTATAATCAAAAACTATTTTAAGGCACTTGAATCTTTCATTTAGAATGACTGTGGCATTTGTTCAAGCTCTCTCTTTGTTGGAGTAGATAAACAAAAGGCCAGAATTAGCGAGGCTGAGAACACATCTTGCAGACACTCGGATGAATGTGTCACCTGCACAGAGTTGCACTGTTTAACTGACGAGTGTAAAGGTGGGACCTACCGCAGCCAGATGGCAGCGACCTCCTCCCCACAAGCTACTTTTGGAGCTTCTCAATGGGACAATAAGCAAATGACAGATAAGGAATGATTTGCTAAAAGCTAAACCTCAAAAATAAACAAACCATTATGCAGCGCCGCGGGAGAGCTGGGTTAGCACTTCTGATTCAGGTGAACTGCAGACAAATTTCCCCTGGCTGGCACACTTACAGCTGTAATAATACAGAGAGGGCTGCAGAGTGAGCGGGCCACAGACCAGCCTGCACCGCGTCCACACACAGTCTGCACACACCTCGCATGGCAACCCGCACTGCACACGGAAAATACTGGCCGCATTTTTTACACATTTTATAGCGCTGACTAATGTAAAGAAGTTTATTTTTTGCTCATGTTTTTTCTCTTTACATAAATGTTTTTACGCATGTAAATCTCACACGTGTAAAACACATCGTCATTATTTTCCTCCCATACTTGATGTGTATAAGTGGGTGGCATGTTTCTGACGGGGGAAAACGTGGGACAACCCCGACAAAAAGACAAAGCAGGGTGAATTCATTCGTGTTTTCTTTACCAGGAGCGGCATGTTTATTTTTTGTTATTTTGGTTTCAAAGTGTGGGCACGAAACTGCAAAGGAAACACGAATGATTAGAACTAAAGTGCTTTGATTGAATGCTGTTTTTCCAGCCTGTGGCACAAACATTTGCAGTTTAGTCCTTTTAGAGGGATTTTAATGACCTGTTGGCAACACGTGACCTGAAATGATGTGTTACAGGAAATAAACTTCAGAGAGATACGCCTCACTGTTGCCCTGACTCACATTATGTAAAGCACATTTTATGGGTTTGATGATTACCACAGTTAGTATCTGAAACTTTAAACACTCAAAAAAAGGAAATATCCAGCAGCTCTCAGTGAAGCTGAGTGAGAACGGTTTGCAGAGAGGGAGCTCTGCTCAGAGGTCAAGAAGCTGCAGGGGTAGACTGAGAAAATGCTCACTTTCAGTCCCCATCAGCAAGGCCACACATTCCTGTTTTTTCAGCGTGCCGCCGCCTCATCAGTGGGCCTGGACGGCGTGTGAGCGAGCGCGCAGGGCAGAGCAATGACACGGTCCTGAGCGCCTGATTGCAGGCATCTTGAAAAGATCTGGCTGCTTCAAGCTCACCACAGGTCCCCTTTCAGTGGGCTGTCATTACCGCCAAGGTGAGCTCTCACACGCCGACCCACACACACACCGACACAAACACACATGCTCGAGGGGCCGCGGAATGAATGAGTGCACTGAGGCCTGGGCCTGATCAAGCGAGCAGCGGCCGGAGCTGGTGTAAGGAAATCCTCTGGTGGGACTTTCAGAGCACATTAGACTGAGCAGAGCCACAGCTGGAGGGAGAGCACACTGAGGCAGTATGTCAGCAGCCACTAAATGCTGCCGCTTTAATCCCAACATAAATATGTTAGCCAAAGTGGAAAAAGAGGCCTCATTTACCTATTTCACAAAAATTCTATGCAAAGGGGATTAATTACTTATGCGGACGTTAATCATCACACAGCAGTGTCAGGCCGAAGCAGAGCCAGCAGCCTCACGCTGGAGCTGACAGAGCGGATAAAGCTGCCTTTGATTCAGTGTCACACAGCTACGGTTAAAACAAGGAGTGTTAAAATCTTTATCAGATCAATTTCAGAGTGTGTGCTGTCCGACAGGTGTGCTGCTCTCTACCATACACTAACACACGCAATCACAGACTGTTTGTAAACAGTCTGTCCTTTCTCCGAAGCACCTCAGAGATTTGCTCGAGGAAGTGAAATTGCTGCAAAACGACCTCATTTGGCACCAGGCTTCAACTCGTACGCTTGAGTGAGCGTAATTGCTAGGAGGAAGGGGGAAAGCCCGCTTTGGGTTTGCTATCTCTGGGCATACCTTTCCCAAAGAACAACTGCGACTGAAATCAAACCCACTCTGCGTTTGCTCTGAGAGGTGATTAGCTGCAGAAGTTAGGATTTCAGGATTTGGCTGCTCTATTTGCGTCAGTTTGAGATGTACTGTTGAATTTGTGCTTTATTTTGAACGGACTAACCCCACACATTCTGTTTAAATTGTGCTGGGGTGGAGCACGCACAGCAAGCGACTGGTTTGGAATATTTGTGCAATAATTGAAATTATTTGCCTTTTCAGCAGAGAGCAAGAGTGTGATGTCCATCCTCTGACTGTCGGTGGGCAGAATGAGGACGTTACTGTTAGTATGATGTGTGATGAGCACCACGCATACACTGAAGGCGGA
>JAPZDX010000012.1:29425651-29445923 GCA_029783625.1 Naso annulatus | reverse complement strand
GAGAAAACTGCAACATCGTTTTTAAAAAGAGAATTTAGTTAAATATTATATACACACACATATATATATATATATATATACACACATATATACATATATATGTATATATATATATATATGTGTGTGTGTGTATGTTACTAGCTAAGGACGTATTGCCATGACACTGATTTAATTTTTGTTTTTAATTAATTAATTGATTTTTTTTTTTGGAGAGAACACATCACAAAGTCAGGCAGGTGACTGTGAAGTTAATCAGGATGTTCTGCACACCGACTGACTCAGCACACGTCTGAAACGATTTGTCCGGACTCATTTAATACACACATTGTCACGTGAGTTATCGCTGCAGTCCAACCTCCGCAACAGCAGGGGGAGTAATGTGCATGTTGAGGAAGCTGTGAACTGCGCCAGCAGCCACGAAGAAGAAGCAGTGAGAGGGTGGAGGAGCGTTTCGACATGGCAGGCAGGTGGGCACACTGTATTTATATCAAACATCTTCCTTCACAAACAGCTCGATGCCCGGGAATGTGTGCTTTAAGACACCTTTTGAGAAAACGTGGTTTGACTGTGAAGCGGAGGAGCCGGCTGCTTCTCTTTTAGCCGACGTTTGCTTCTCTGGACAACCATGCTTGAACGTGCTGCTAGCAAGCTGTTAGCTCGACGGGGCTAACGTTAGCTAGCAAGTTGTAAGGAGTGGTTACCTCGCGCAGCTGGTGGAGTGCGCTAAAACGGTCCGAGCGCTCGTGACGTGCGCAAACTAGTCGTCTTTAGAAGAACTTCCCGTCGAGGAGAAGACATCGGTTAGGTGCTGTAGTCCTCAAATGCGCAGTCACGTTGGCTGAAACTTACAACTAGCTAGCTTGCTAGCCCCCGTTGCCTTTTGAAGGAGTGTCGGTCCCGGTCCTACCGTGAGGCAGACAGGCTGACTGACGCTGAGACTTCGTTACTTCTGTCGAAACCCCTGAATTACAACAACAAATCCAATTGAACACAAAACGCAGCAGCACTGCTTGAAACCGTATTTTCATATGTTTTTTTAAGATAATGCTGGGAAAACAGTATTTTCTATGAGTTGAAGGGTTGCTTCTGTTCAGGTGGTCACTGGGTCACCTTTGTGTTTACCTGGTGGGTGAATGTGACTCAGGTGCGGACGAGCCTCAGGAGATGACGTGCCTGGAAGCTGAATCCTGGAGTCAGGTCTAGTTTCTGTCCGTTATGATGCTGACTGACCGTGTCGTCTTTATGAAGTTACTGGTTTCTCAGAGAGTCAGTCGGCTGAAATGTGTCAGCTCTTCACCACAGTTTTAATGCCACTGAGCTGAATCAGTCAAGTTGCCACCGAGCGCGCCAGCAGCTTGAAGAAGACTTGATATCATGTATGAAAAAACCAACATCTGTAGATCAACATCTGTAGACCTCCAGCTGTCAGCGGCGCAGACGGCTCCTGACGGCGTGGGGTTGTCGGTGGAGCCTCACACGTTGCCCTGTGGGTTGAAGTTGTGACCCTTGCTGTGGTGAGGGGTGGTGGGCTGTGCTGCTGCTGCAGGAGGTCAAAGTGCAGCCAGATGTTTGAATGTGAGACGTGTGGAGGGGAGACCGTCTGTGCAGGAACGTGTTGCCTGACATGAGTTCAGTGAATGTTCCCAGCCGTCGTCTTCAGCCGCGCAGTAAGAACTGAGGAACATGAAGCGTCTTTCCCGGATGTGTGACGAGCATGACGCAGATCTGCCGTCCATGGTCCTGGACTTCACGTGGATTCTCAGATTGGCCTTCGTCATCAGTGGACCTTTTTTTTCCTCAGAGGAAGTTTATGGTAAATAAAATTAATCTGAGTTGCCCTGAAAGCGACTGAATCAGTTGTGTGGAAGAAGACTTGTTGCTGACATTGTGTTGTTGTGCTTTTGTCTCAAGCGTGAACATGTGCCTCATGCTGGGAGTCTCCGTCCGTCTGTGAATGTTGGACTCGCTGGCGAACAAACTGCACACACACTGCTCAGTGTGGTCCTAGTGGGCTCTGAGACTTGGGGCTGGACTTCCACGTTTTGTTATACTGGTGGTAAATACGAAGAATTTGGCACCTTTAGTTCAATGGTGCCTTTTTTCGAACATCACTTCCTGTGTTATTTCATTTATAATCTGCTCACACGAGGGCTTGTGTCAGAGAGCAGCGTCTCGGTTTGTCCCCCTCGCTCATTGGGCTGGAGGTGAACTCGTCGACGGTTGGAACGCTCAGCTTGGTTTATGTGTTTTGAGAACCTGCCCGTGTGTAATATGAACTAACTTGATACCATGTGACTTTTCTCTCCTCCCCACAGTGTGAGGTCTGAGCCGTCAGCCTGTGGGCGGATCTGGGGTCAGCCGTGTGATGTCATCGTGAGTTCAGTCCCGTCTCCCCTGCAGCTAACGGCCTCGTCTGCGCTGTGGGATGAGGTAGTAGGTTGTATAGTTTTAGGGTCACACCCGCACTGGGAGATAACTATTCAACCTACTGTCTTTCTCAAAGTGCCTAACGCGCCTCAGCCGACCCTGTCCTGAAGGCCCGCCCTCTGACATCACTGTCTGCATGGAGATGATGTGTCGTGGTTGCTCGCGCAGTGTGAGGTAGTAGATTGTATAGTTGGAGGGCAGTGATTTTGCCCTGTTCAGGAGATAACTATACAATCTATTGCCTTCCCTGAGGAGCGGCACTTCCTCCCCTGAAGCTGTGCGAGCTGGCGGACGTCATTTCTCCAACGAGATCTCTGGACAGCCTCCTCGCCTGCACGTCTCTGCTCTCTGTCTTTTATTTTTGTTTACTCAAACTGCTGGTTCTGAGCTGCAGCCATAACTCCACAGGTAAACATCGTGGAACAGCAAGTTGTTGTTTTACTCATTTTTTTAGATTTGTATCTTGATTTTTTTCTCCATATTTTGTTGATCAAATTAAATCTGTCGTAGTGAAAACTGCTGCCTTAGTTTGAAAACTTGTTACTTTTGCATTTTCTTAAGCTTAGTAGTGAAATGTCATACAGCTGTGGACGAAAGGTTGATCAGCATGAAACTGAACACTGATGTTTGATTGACAGTCCAGTATTCGGATGCCATTTTGGAATTGTCTTAAAGACTCTGTCTTAATGTGTATATTTTACTGTCTTAATATATTCAGCGCCATGTTTTCATTAGAGTACGATCACCTGAGTCATGAGAAGCTAACGAGGAACGGCTGTGTTTTTGTCATCTTAACGTGAGCGCTTCATCTTTACTGAGCGACTGGGCCGTTCTGCACTGCTGTGTTTCTACAGCAGCCCAGGAAGGACAAACTGTAAGAAGCTTTTTATTGGGCCTTTCACATTTTTGCAAGTTTCATGGCCACCAAAGGCTGCAAAAGCTCTTGGAAGTGGAGCGATAATCAGTAAACTGCAGTGTGCAGCCACACACCACACCTTTAGGGGAGACACGTGTGTTTCTTCCTCTCTATGTAACTCTGTGTGTGTGTGTGTGTGTGTGTGTGTGTGTGTTGAAGGATCATTTGATTCATTCTGATGGTCAGTGTCCTTTGTCTCAAATAAATTGGTAACTTTTATTTTTTGGAGTCATTATTTTCTAGAATTACACAATCTGGTGCTTAAAAATTCCGACAAAGTTCACTTGGTGCACCGACGCTTAATTCTAGTTGGAGGTGTGACTGTAACTGTAGTGTGTAGTCAGTGTGTAGTAACGAGCTCTTTGTCAGCAGACTGACACACAGTGTGAGTTCAGGTGGAAACGAGGCTGTCCAAGTTTATTTCTACCAGAACAAACCAGAAGTGTGACATCACAGAAGCATCAGACAGTCACCAGCAGGTGCGTCAGAGGTCCTGTCAGGTGAAAGCGGCGTGGGCAGAAGTTCAGGAAGTTTTCTCGGCCTCCCTGTTTGTTTCTCCTGTGTGATTTAAATTCAACATCTGTCAGCAGCGAGCGTTCAGTCTGAGGAGTGAAACAACACAAACATCACCTGTTCTCCCCGTGATCGCTACCAGCTTACTTCCTTCAGAGTATCTGAGAGGACAGTACTTGCATGTACTATGAAGTATTACACACAGGCAAAAAGTCAAAGGTTTTCCTCTTGTACTCGGTGACGTGGGAAATGTCAGCAGCAGAACCTCAGCGCTGGCAGGAAGGACGAAGGTGTGTTTGTCACTTCCCATCAGGTGAGACAGACGTCACAGGTGATGGAGCTGTCAGTGCGGATCAGTGTGCGCGCGCGCTCACTGCTGACTGCGAGCCCTAATCGGGCACGCGTGTTATTCAGCGGAGGAGTCAGGCCGCTTCCTCTCACCTGTGCCGGCCTCACCCCACCTGCAAGCTGCGGCGCAGCTGTCCCGCCCCCCCCAGCAGGTCATTCACTCATCAGCACTTTCGCAGTGGTGTCGGCAGATGGCGCTGCAGGAACTGAAATCCTCCTGCAGTGAAGACCACAGAGTCTGCGAAGAAGGTCGTCATACACGAGGATCAAATCTGATGTGATGCTGAATTGTGGTGGTGGTGGTTGTTGTTGTTTTTGTTTACCTCACACGTGCTTTCAATGTTTTTTGTTTGATCAAATCAAACATTCCATGCTTTGAATCATTCTGTCACAAAATATATTTAAAGTGACGCTGAGCTTGTTTTAATCAACAGACTCACGATGCCGAACAGCTCGCTTTAGACCGTGTGTGTGTGTGTGTGTGTGTGTGTGTGAGTGAATCGGTGGGAGGGGCGTTTATTGTTGGAAACTAGATAAAAACGTGCCGGCAGCTGTTCGTGTGTCAGACATGAAGTGAGCTCGAACATGTGAGCTGAAACGCTGCTGGCTCGCGCTCTCCGCTGTGCTCAGGTCCGCCGCTGTGAGTGTGTGTGTGTCACAGAGGACAGATGAGCTGAGCGTGTACCTGCAGGCTGAGAGAGAGGCAGATCCTCTGCAGAACACGCCCTGATAGAGACGGCGCGCGCGCACACACACACACACACACACACACACACAGTCAGCCCGGCAGTGTGATCGGTGCGGAGCTGCTTACCTGAGCTCAGCAGCCCCGATGCTCCGGCAGAGGCTCACACCGCCGGACAGCCGCCAGATGAACGCAGGACGCTTTTATTCGCGCACACTCCCGAGGAGCTCCGACCCCGCGTGCAGCCCGGAACACCTGGACACCGTGCGGGACTCGGCGGAGGCGTGAAGCTGGTTGTTGCGACAGCAGAGCATTAACACAGCGGCTGGGCAGAGCACGATGAGCAGGAAGACGCGCCGCTGGATCTTCCATTTCTTCCTGTGCCTTGGAGTGGTGTATCTGAAAATCGGGTGAGTTTGCGGGATGTCCCGCAGGTGCTCTGCGCATTTTACACACACGCAGTTTAGACTTTGAAACGGAAGCTTAAAATTTGGCTGATTTCAAGACAGTTTGACACTTGCATGATGCTTTGTGTCCAAGCAGGACTGCAGAGAGCTCTAACACAACCGGAGGGTTCCCTCATGAGCTGTGCAGGAATGCTTCTGTTTTAAATGACACACACACCGTGAACCCGGTACACACACAGTGGAAACTCATCAGAAGTCAGAGCAGTGTGTGTGTTCCGGAACATCTCAGCAGTGTAAAGGTGTGATTCAGGTCTGTGACAGATTGCAGGACCATAACACATTTTCCTGTTCTCCTTCACTGCAGGGGTCTGTCGTCGGTGGTCGCACTGGGAGCCAGCATCATCTGTAATAAAATTCCCGGCCTGGCCCCCCGGCAGAGGACGATCTGTCAGAGCCGACCCGACGCGATCATAGTGATCGGAGAAGGCGTGCAGATGGGGATCAATGAGTGTCAGTTTCAGTTCCGACACGGACGCTGGAACTGCTCGGCCCTGGGAGAGAGGACCGTGTTCGGGAAAGAGCTCCGAGTGGGTACGTCACACTCCGACTGCAGCTCAGCAGCTGTGCAGGGGGACGCATTCACAGCTGGAGCTGGAGGTGTTCTGTGCAGACGGAGGGTCAGGTCATGTCACAGATGGGCTCGGTGATGGTTCCAGGTCACTTTGTTCTCATGTTCTGAGCAGATATTCAGCTCAGTACCTGTCTAAGGGTTGTTCCAGAGTATTGCTGTGGTTTGTCAGGGCTGGCAGGGTCGGGGTTACCGCTCCACTTCATGCACGAGCTCTTCCTTCACAGTCACAGTCTCAGTGTGTCTTCATGTTCATAGTCACAGTGCTGATAAGATTGTTTCTAACCAATAAAACAGTTATTACTGAGAAACAGGGTCTTTCATTTTAAACTGCTGTATAATAGCACACCGGCAGCCCGCTAATGTCGGTTGTCTGCACACAGACAGTACACACTGCATGTTGATGCATGGAGCTGCATGTTGGCTTCATTGTTTGCACTGTCCAAACACGTGTTTAGGAAGTCGTGAGGAAGTTCTCCAAATTGCTGTAATATGTCCAAAAGGCACACACACCTCTGACACTCTGCCTGGTGAGTGTAAGTATGCCGCTCAGGTGGGAAAATGAGCCCCAGATCTGATCCTGTGTGTGGAATAAGGCCCGAGGCGACGCTCGCTCAAAACACAGCGCTGCAGAAATAAGTGGAGAGTCGTACGAAGCAGTCTGTGGTATCCTTTCAGTTCAGCCCGTCATCTCAGAGACAGATGCAGAGCTCAGGTGTCATCTTTCACGCCAAGTGTCATTAAGAATTATAGCTCACATCTCGTTCCAGCCTTTAATTTATCCTGATTGCTGCATTGTGCGTGATGGCCTCATATTGCCTGAGATGGTTCAGGTGTGAGCGCAGTGTGAATGAGTGTTCAGCTGCAGGAGCTCTGATTCGATGTGTCAGTCATGCAGGGATGAAGCTTCCCGTCGTCACAGTTCATGAAGTTCATGATCTTTGATTGGCTGTGTGAGACATTTGCGTCTTTCGTCGGATCATTTCAGTGCTTTTTGTTTTATAAATCTGTGCTTTTCCTCCACTGTCTGCTGCTGTTCCTCAGCCTGGACCACGCAGGCCCACGCGCCCTCTCAGCCAAACCACCTTCATGTATGTTCATCAAATACTTTTCCCCCAAAAGCTTCAAGTTCAGACAGGTACTTTCTTTCCAGGTTTACAAATTTAGCTCCAGGTTCTGCAGCTTTGGTGGGGGATGTTTTATGTAGAATGATTTTAGAGCCCTGCTTCAGGCAAGAAGTATGCCTTTAAGCATATCATGAGATTTGGACAAAAGCTCATTTCAGTGTTGTGAAATCCAAATTTTAGCCAAATTTAGATGAGAAACAGGCGAGGTTCCAGGAGACAGCAGGTCGGCATGAGCGCTGCTCAGGTTCAGCTGCCCTGCACGGAGTCTGTCTGAATCCATTGTTTGGTTTCAGCAGACTGGAACACTGATAGCTGACAGAATACATCAATTTGGGCTTGATGTTGGCAGTGATGCAGCACTGTACATTATTTGGGCATTAGGATCAAATATCCTCCCCACCCACCCAAGTTGGCTGTTTGAAGTACCTCTGTGTGGGCACTGGCTGTAAGATCAGAGGGTTCATTTAACATGTGATTGGCCTTTTAGTGAAAGGTGAATGTGAGCCGAACTGCAAAGAATCACTTTCTCCAGCAGAGCTCAACAAATATATTTTATTGTTTAAATGAAATATTACTGAACTGACTGTACAGCATTTGAATTGTTGAAGACTTTATTGGTGCTTTTTTGCAGCGTTTAATAACTGTTGGATACTTTCCACACATGCTCCAAAAAGCATTAACTCAGTTTTAATTAAGAAACACAGTTGACCCCTGATGCACTCAGATTTATGGCGTGGAAATCCATCCATGTAGGGAGGCTCTGCATGCCATTCACATTCACCTTCACAGGATGGATCCCACTGGGACAAGGGCCAGAAATGATGCCTAAACATTCTGTATGTTATCTCCCACTGAATGGTGTCACACACATCTTTACCAGTCAGATGTACTCAGCCGATTGACCAACAGATGGACATGTGAAACGATCCTTTACAGATTGTCAAACACCTGCTGGTTCTTTGATCGTAACAATGAAACTGACCTGATTACTCAGCATTAGTTTCCTTTCATTGCAGTCGGCTCCACTATAGTTTCTGCAGGATTCGCTTCATCCTGAAGTTTATCTGTTTAAGAGAGCTTGATTAATGAATTGAACTTGGCCTGGCTCGTGTATTTTATGATTTGGTTTGAGGCAGCTATGCCAGGTATGTAAGGAGGCTTGACAGTGCCTGAAATAGTGATATCCTGTTGTCGGCAATTGTGATTAAAAATGTCTTCTCTCTTTATTGCAGGCAGTAAGGAGGCTGCGTTCACCTACGCGATCATTGCTGCTGGGGTTGCCCATGCAGTCACCGCAGCCTGCACCCAGGGGAGCCTGAGCGGCTGCGGCTGTGACCAGGACAAACAGGGTTTCTACAACCAGGAGGAGGGCTGGAAGTGGGGTGGCTGCTCTGCCGATGTACACTATGGCCTTGGTTTCTCTAAAGTGTTTGTGGATGCACGGGAGATCAAGCAGAATGCCAGGACTCTTATGAATTTGCATAACAATGAAGTGGGACGCAAGGTATGCTCGTCATTATATAGTCTGTTTCTAAATTGTTCCAACAAACAGAAATAATTTGCAACAAGATTTTGTAAAAGGCCAGACAAGTCAGGTAATACCTGATACATCTGTGCTGCAAGAGCTATCCCAGCATGCACTGAGCTAGAGGCAGTGTACACCCTGGACAACCTGTCACACACTTCAACTCCCAGTGCCAGTTACTGATCTGATACCACGGAGCTCTTTTTTTCCATGTTTCAAATGTGTAGACCACAGCACATGGAAGTCCTGGGATCAGCTCTTCTGTGTGTGAGGTGACATGAGGCCAGGGATCACGGTTTCACAAAAAACCCAGTGCCATGACTGAATGAATGTGCGGGTCAGGGAGGGACTGAATACTCTGACACTGACAAAGAAAATGTTCTTCATGTGGATCAGTCACATCAGATCCAGCATGTCGGATCAGTGCATCCCAGCCGACACAAAGACATTCACACTTCAGGCCAAGCCGGAGTGTTCGCCTCACGACTAATCACCAGGCCACCGAGTCAGGCCGCTCTGAATGCTGCTTAGAAATGACAGACTGACGTGGAACAGGTGACTGCAGGAGCCTTTGTGAAGTTTTTCAGTACTGTAGATTAAACATCAAGGGATGTAGACCTCTAAATATAGTAAGTTTTGCTTTATATACGTTTCATCTTTAGCTTAAGTGAATGGGCCACGGCGCACTCAGTGCACGCCGCTGGTGGCCTCAATGGGTGCTAATCAAAATTACACAACATTGCCAAACAAATGAATCCCTGCAGTTTGACCACGACTTTTACACACATGGCTGTATTGTTACACTCAGGGCAAGTCTATCAAGTAAATCTACACACACGCACACACACACACTGTTAACCACATTCAACCTGTACTCTCATTATTTAGTCTCACAAAGTCTCACATTAGTTTGACATTGTCTACACATCACATTAATGCCAAATTCAGAAGGTTAACTTACAAAATAAACCGTAAAACATAAAAGATGGAAAAATGTTAAAGCTTTCAAGTTACAAGGACAGCTGGTATCCATCCACGGGAGCGGTGCTGGTTCTTTGACTTGGTGGAAATAAGTTTGGAGTTCATGTTCAGAAAGTTAAGCCTGGCGGTCTTCATTAACTTAAGCAAGTTGTGTTGTTTTCACTTCCTGTCTTGTTTTGTAGTCTGTTGAACCATATAATTACAGCAGAACCAGATTTGTTGAACGGGAGGAGAAGCATTTTTTTCCTCATGATGGTGATGCCAGTAAGATGGAGCATTTTGACCAATGACACGGTCTGACTGATATATCTGTTTGCAGATAGTATCGGCTGATATTGTCCTATAGCAGATAGATCAGTATCAGTGTATATGTTCGCCAATAAGTACTGATATTAAAATTACTTTTTAAGCTCGGAAAGAATATTGGGACTAGTAATATTAAATAGTGTAATCACATAGTTTGACCAGCACGGGGTTGTCTATTATTTAATAATGGGTAATAAGTTAAGTGATTTACTGTTCAGTGCTCTGATGTTTGGAGTAAAGTCTGTTAGTCTGCCTTCATTACGTATCTTGTATTTCAGAATATTCTTACTTCCCAATATCAGAATCGCCATAGGCCCCAAAAATCCCTTATCGGTCAGGAGCAGCACTGGAGCAACCAGAAGGGGTCAGCCCGACTTTGACATGGTTTGTTGATTAGCTGATGGGGAGGACTTTAGCAGAACTGAGACTTACTGCAGTCACCTGTTACAACAACACAGACAGACAGAGTTCCTGAATGGCTTGAAATAAAAAAAATTAGGGACCCGCTGAGGACAAAGTGTGCTCAGATCCTGGATTCATATTATTTAGAAAACACATGCATGTAGAGTCAAGATGTCGGTAGCAGCGTCTGTCAGTATCTACAGTGAAGTAGACGCGGGACTATGACCATATTAGCGTGCATTAGCCCGACTGATGTTGTTCACTGATGGAAGCCAAATGACAGATCAGTGGAAACTGCAGGACTATCCACAAAACAGCCTCAAAAAAACAAAACAATATCTGTTGGAAAAGCTACAGGGGGCACATTATAGATCAGTCGCAACCGAGCGAAACTTCCAAAAATACTGCACTAATGCTTGAAAACCCAAAGTGTTTGGATTTGCAATTTAGGTTTATATGTAAACATGTCTCCAGCTCATGCGTCCTAAACATTACATTGTGTTCTTTAGTAAGGATGAGAACATGGTTGGTGGTTGCCATTAGGGTTAGGGTTTGTCGTTTAGGGAAATACGTTTTGCTCTCTCAGCGAGGGCTAGATGAGGATTTTGTGAACACCTCAATGTCTGTATGCTTAATATGAAGTAACCCCCAGCAGCCAGTAGCTTAGCTTAGCATAAAGACTGGAAACAGGCAGCACAGCTCTGTGTGGATCAGCAGTCAGTCTAAAGAGAGCATGTTGAACTCTGGGAAATGGTGACGACCAGTCTTAAATGTTAACTATGCAACATTTTTCTTAAAAGCAGGGAATAGACTCGTACAAAAGTGATGGAGAAGCCCCCAGCTCCTAACAGGACAGAGGATGTGGGGTCAGAAGGTAGCAACCAGGTTACATGGCTGTCTCCATCTGTCTGCTGCTCTCTGTCGTGCACACACACACACACACACACACACACAGGGGACAGCAGACTAAATGAAGTGTGCACTTTGGCTGCATTCAAGGGCCCGCCTGATTTACCGGTTGGCTGATATTATTGGCTGATATTGGGCCATCGCAGATATATCGGTATCGGCATATGATTCACCAACATGCGCTGATATTAAAACGCCTTTAGCCAGAGATAAATGCTTGGACAAGTGATTTCAAATGGTGTGCTTACCTAGTTTGCAGCTCGTAATTTAATAACTAGTAAGTGAAGTGTTTACTGTTCAGTGCACTGAAGGAATTAATTTTATGAAGATGATAGATTTTCTGTCTCCATTACATGTCTTTATCACAAGTACTTGATAACCACATTCAGCAGATATTATTTTGTACAATATCTGCGGATATATATCGGAATTTTCTTACTCCCAATTATTGGTATCAACATTGGCCCCAAAAATCCTGCATCGGTCGTCCCTACTGCATTCACACCAAATCTAGCCATGCAGTGCATTTCTGCAGGGTTGTGCACAGGATTGGATGTGTTTGCTAGTGCTTTAGAATATAAAAAACTAGAAAATCATTTTTTGTTCCTCTGATTCACTGCTTTGTTCCCGTTAACACTGCCCCCCTGTCCGTTCACTCTCTGGCTGCTTTAGTCGAGCGGGGTGGGAGGGACATGCTTTGAATGGTGTGTTTACTGAAGCAACCAACAAATGCTGCACAGCTTGTCTTAATGTTTGCTTCCATTTGAGCAGTTGATTGGTTAATTGTAAATGGCTTTTAAGAAGTGGTAGCTGCTGTGTACGCTGTGTTCATGGAATTACAATCTGTATCAGCTGTTCAAAAAAAGGATCAGTCAGTGAATGTCCATGGATGTTTTTAGACGTTTTCTGTTGTAACTGCATTTGGAGGGCCAGGCATGTAAAAATGAAAATCTGGAATGTTAATGTAAAGGCCGTGATCCCAACCTGAAGGATGAATGAGTGTTGTCGTCTTTAGACAAGGCCTCATGTTTGATGTCTGGCATCAGTCACAATGTTATACAGTATGTGAATCTCTTAACTTACTCAGCTGATGCCTCTGTAATTATTGTAGTGAGGCTTTCATGTTCAATTGGAGATGATGTCGGTGGGTGTTTTGAGTGCCAACTTTCAAATTTCTTGAAAAGAATAAACAACAGTATGAAAGGTGCTGCGGGAGGCTTTCATGGGTTCTGTTAGACAAACAATGGCAGCTTCGTTGGCATTTCACTTCACTGAACTCCGTGAATCAATGTTTGTCAGGTCTCGGGGGCATGACCACACTAAGCCGTATGCATCCAAGGCTTTTGACAATTACCCCACGAGACTCCAGAAAGTCTGAGGCCACATCAGAGTGTAATAATTAAAAAGCAGGGTGAGGCTTCTCTGATGCCAGCGAGGGTTCCCACTCAGAGGAAGAAGGAGGGTGAGCTGATGTCATTCAGCCTGAGGCACTCAGAGAATACCCTGGCTGCTTTGCCAAACACACCGAAAGGTTCCACTCTAACCCCGAGGAAGACCTTCCACTGCTGCCACTCTGCTCTCTGCAGTGCTACCCACCACAAGAACTCAGAAATGAACCAAGCTTTAATCTGAATCATAACCTGTACCGAGTCATTTGGTTCATACTGTTACTTACATGGGAAAGCAGCTGGTCAAGGTACTTTATGTTGGTTGAAACCAATATCAGCTCATGTTCTGGAGAGGCAGCGGACAAAAGATCCGTCAAATATTGTTTGCAACACAAAGCAATTACAATGGAAACCGCTTATAGTGTTTGTCTGGGTCAAATTGATCACTTAGAAAGAACGATTCTTATGATTTTTTTCCCCTTATTTCTCATGTAGATTACCATCTACTTGACATTTCTATGTGTAACGTGAAATTTCCTTCATCGAACCCTTGTGGGGGAAATTCACTATGGGAAAAAGATAAAACTAAAATAAAACAACGGTAAGATGAAATGTAAAATACAGCTGAATAAAATGGAAATACTAAAATACTAGACACAGTGCAAGATAGATGATATCAGTGGTACGGCTGTGCAATGTGTGGATCCTGTGTTAGCAAGTTAGCAACCAGCAGCCAGTGTGTTGCCCAGATCTGGGACACACACTGGACCTGTCAAACTTATTGCATGAATATAAAATAATGAAATGGAAAGTGTCATGATATGCTAAAGTTAATACAGAACACCAAGGACCTGCTCAAAGGGGGCTGGGCCAATCAAAAACCGGCTCCCATGTCATCGCCCTACTCATTCTCCTCTGCTTACACGGAGGGTCCGTCACATTAAGGGCCGTCCCAAACCAAGTAGCGCAGAGTGTAAGTGGACTGTGAGGCTGCCTCGGTGCAGACTTGCGACCTTCCTAGCAGGAAGTGCAACCAGAGAATGGAGGACTAAACAACAGACAAATGGAAGTTGCGGCTCTACTTTGTCCAGTAGTCTGTTTTACTCCAAGTTTGTCACACTGACAAACTAAATCACCACAACTGTGGAAATTCAGATCTGTTGCAGTGGTGACAGACAGTTAACATAATAATATTAATAATCAGCCGTCAGGCTGCCAGCCTTTTGTGTTTTGCGTGTAACTGACAGAAGTCTCTACAGTTACATTTAATGGTATCTAATAGAATTACGCCATAAAATACACAACAATGATTACGATGTTACTTCTTGCTAATATAGCAAAGCTGTAAAACTTTGGAGACACTTTCGTCTTCTGCGAGCAGCAGCTATCCTTGCATACTGTCACGCGAAAGCCATGCAAGCAGGGCGTCCCTCTGTTGCCATGGTGACAGCAAATTCTTTGTTCCAGTTGAGTGTGAAGGGCATCCCGTAGTTTGGCTATCTAGATTTATACCCTTCCCCTTCAGTTGACAGAACCTCCACAGTGGCGAGTGTAACTTGATTCGGAGTTGGAAGTGGAGTGGTGGCGGGTAGCGAGCGGTTTGGAATTGGTCCGCTTTCTGTGTCCACTCCATGAGCTCCAGCCACAGGGGCTTTTCCTGACCACTTTTGTTTGTGTCTTCAGCACTGGCAGCCTTGACTGTTTCTTGTTGTTTGAACGGACTACACAAGGTAGCCTGAGGAATACCAAGTTCTGCTGCTGCATCTCGTTGGCTCGTTATTGGCAGGTGGCTGTTAGCGTCACTGGGAGGAAATGACTGTTTTTTTAGCTCATGATTTCAGTGTGCGTGCAGCACTGGCCTCAGGGAGCCAGCCGGAAGCAGACGAAGTAAAACAAAATAGATTCATCGGCTTTTAAAGGTTTTTGCATCATTTGTCATGTTTCAAGACACCCCAAAATCAACCCTGTATGTGGACTACTTCAACACTATGCATGAATTATTCAAATATCATTTTTATAGGAATGATTCTGTACCAAGTTTTTTGATCCATGATCATCCTGATCAATGACCATTATATTATTACTGACTGAGAAGAATCAATGGATTTTTCTGTCCTTAAAAAACTAGCTTGAAATAGTTGTTCAGTATCTAAATTATGTTGGATGATTGTATGACATCTTTCAAACTTCACGCTGCAGTTTGTCCAACAAAAATTTGCGACACTGTGATGACACCACTATGACATCATCAGTGTTTTTCACCCTTCACAGACTGAGCGGGGCTGCTCATGACCAGGAGAAATTGATGTATCTGTAACTCTCATACAAAAAAGAACGTCATGTTGTTCCACTGCTATGTGACAATAAAGTACTTCCCAAAATTTACCCTTCATTGTCAGAGGTTTTAAAGATGGCCATCATTTAACGGTGAATCACAGGACATGGGCAAAGTCAGAGAGTTTCCATTCTTTTGTGTGAATATGTTTCTTCCATAAGTTGGTTTTGAAACTCATCCTGTCTTGAAACAGAAAGGCACATACATAGCTCCTAGCCATTGGGTGACATACTGTAGCAGCTCTGAGATCTCTGGAATGCTTCCATTCATTTGGAATGCTAGAAAACTTTTGCCTCAACCTGTTGAACTATTCATGCAATATGTGAGAGCGAGTATTTCTGTGAACTCGTATGTTTCTGAGCTGCTTCATCACGGAAAAACAGCAACAAACAAGCTGTTGGAAATCGCATGAAACGTTTAAACTTCTAAACTTTTGTCTTTTGACAGTGGAAGACGTGTGAAACCTACAGTTCACCTTTAATTAGGCAAGGCTCTGATGAAGGCCTGGTACACAGTTTAATCTGAAAAATAATAAGTAAATAAAACTGGATTTGTATTGGGCAGCTGTAGCTCTATAAACTGTTCACTTGGAAGCTTTGAAGTCTTGCTTCACCTTAACTTTTCCTCCTTGTGGTAGGTCCTGGAGAAGGGCATGCACCTGGAGTGCAAGTGTCATGGTGTGTCGGGCTCCTGCACCACCAAGACCTGCTGGACGACGCTCCCCAAGTTCCGTCAGCTGGGATACATCCTCAAGGACAAGTACAATCAGGCAGTGCATGTGGAACCGGTGCGAGCCAGTCGTAACAAGCGCCCCACTTTTCTCAAGATCAAGAAACTCCATTCCTACCGCAAGCCCATGGACACAGAGCTGGTCTACATCGAGAGGTCGCCTAACTACTGCGAGGCCGATCCTTTGACCGGCAGCTTGGGAACACAGGGTCGTCTTTGCAACAAAACAGCTCTGCAGCCCAACAGCTGCGACCTGATGTGTTGCGGTCGAGGATATAACACACACCAATACTCACGCGTGTGGCAGTGCAACTGCAAGTTCCTGTGGTGCTGCTATGTCAAATGCAACACGTGCAGCGAGAGGACAGAGGTCTATACCTGTAAATAGAAATATTTATTGGACATGCATGTAGACGCACAGCTAGACTGGACTGTGTGAATGTGCGTGTGTGTTGTTAATGTATTTTAGACAAAGAGTTCTCTGTTGCTAATAGACATGTGCGGAATGACTTGGCATCGCAGCAGCCGGTTCCTCCAGTGTGTGTTGATTATACTGATGCCAATGGACATCTGCTGTGACACTGGACTACACCTATGGGTTCGTAAATCCTCTCCTTTCAACATCTGAATGCCATTTCATGCCCCAGGCGTCACTTCTCTGCAGGCCTACACGTCTGGAGTAATGACTCACCTTAGTGAGTTCTTTTCCTACACTAATAATTTATTCATTGAGGAAACTACTGATGATTTTGAAAATTCACTGTTGACTAAAAGGTTTTAAGTCGATGTAGGTGCCATTAAGGCATTTTAGTGAAAAAATGTTCAAGTGCACTTAAAAACAAAAGAACTTTCACATTTCTTTTCTTTTCTTTTTCTTAATAACAAGAGACGTATACACTGGAGCTGAAAACTACGATTTGGCTTATGTAGAGTAAGCCTTGCAGAAGAAGATGAAACTACTGATCCTGGTTGGGTATGATAGTATTGTTTTCGACTTGTCTCTCTCTTCTCTCCCCCACAGTTTGCTGCTAGTTGTCTGGGAAGTTTGAGAGTTTGTGACTGAGCAGCCGTATTGAATCCTCTAGCCAAGCTGACACCAATAGAGGCTTCCCGACATATTTTCCCCTCAGTGTTGGTTGATAGAATATATTTTGTAAGAGAATATTTTTATATATTTTTTTTATTTATTTTCTGTATGGTAAGATATTTTCCCTTAGAATTTCTAACTGTTCAGTTTACAGAAAGAAAGTGACCAACCGAAACACTGTTTTGAATATGTGCCTTGTTCCTCAGCAGCAAAATATAATATGTATTACTGAAATATGCAGTTTTGTGATTTTTTTCAACCCTTTTAAAGAAACATTATCTCACCTTTCTTGCCACCTATAGAGAGCCATCTGATAACTGATTTCTCCAAACAACAAAGCTCCAGCTGGTGAAGCTGATATTAGTGTTGCAGTATAAAATTCCACAAAAACAGTAACTACATCCAACTTACCACTCTCCTTGAAGAAGCAGCTTGTTTTTTGCACATTAAGCCTTATAATAAGGATTATGTAAGGAATAAGGATTATATACAATTTTCTACATCACTTTTATGACAAACAGTGAGGTGCTGAGAGCTCTGCAATGGATTCAAGGGGGAATTTCCAGAATCCTTCACACACAATAAATGCTTGTTTTCAAAGAAGACCAATACACCAAGTGGTCAGTAGTGTCCACTGATGTTCTGAGTTTTACTCATGGAACTATTCTTAGCCAGCCACCTCACAACCATTTGTAAACTTCCGCTGGATTTTTCATCACGAGATTCTTCTTCCATAACCATTTTGCTGAAAGTATAAAGTTAGGCTAATGTTATTTTTGCACAACACTGCTAGTGATCGACAGAAAACAACAAACTTTTCAAAACAATCCATCTTCGGCAGAGGAGGCAATGCCTAAACAACGAGACTGATTTTACAAAAAGATAAATAAAACCCAACACAAAGCAAACTATGCAATGATTTTTGAGTCAGAACATGAGCGGACACTACTGACCACTTGGTGAGTTTGTTGTCTTTGAAAATGAGTGGTTTTTTTGTGTTTTTTCAAGGATTCTAGAAATTCTCCTTTGAGTCCGTTGTGGGGGTTAGCGGTGACTCCAGCTCAGCAATGAGCTCCAGCCCTCAGCACCGCACTGTTTGTCATAAAAGTGATGTAGAACATTGTAAGTGATCCTTATTCCTTATATAATCCTTAATGTAAGGCTTAATGCGCAAAAAACAAACTTCTCCTTTTATTAGTTGGCTTCAAATGATGTTTAAGTTCACACAGTTTTGTTTGTCAATATTGCAATGTTAGTCAGACGTTAGCCACATAACATGCTAACTTCAAATTCATAGTGATGCGTCGGTCATGAACGAGTCAGCTCTTAGAGCGTGTTCTTTTAAATATATTAAAAAGAGACATCCTGTAAGTGAAGTCAAGTCTGAATAAAAGGGCGATCTTTTCACCACTCTCCTCGGTCACACACAAGTGGCCACAGGCTCGTGCTGACTGAATGTTGCGATCGTATGTTGTGTGTGCAGTGATGTGTGAGCAGGAGGGAGGCAGCAGCCACAAGTCATCGGTAGAGACGAGAGAAGACTTTACGCCACGTCACAACGGAGAAGGTGTTAAATGAGTGACAGTCAGAAACGTAGCATTACAATTAAGATTAGTGTAATTACATGGAATAATTTAAGGGATATATGTGCACACATAGCCTACCAGTCATAAGTTGAGAATTCTGAAAATTTGGCTGAATGAGCCAGAGGCAGTACTAAATAAATTTAAAAGATAATAAGAATAAACAAAAAATGAGGAGGCATTTAGGAGCCACGAGAGCCGTTTCTTGCTGCCCAACAGGCTTAATTAAAAGAGGCAGAATGCCCATCACTGCAAACTCAGGAGGTTAACCTACAAAATAACCAGTAAAACAACACAAAACATGGCAAAACTTACAGCTTTAAAGTCGATTTATGGACAGCTGGAATCGATCCGTAGCTGAGCTTGAACCTCTGTGGTAGCCTGTCAAATGTTTAGTGAGTCCTGACGTCACCTCTTTCATGTGTTTCTAAAAAGGCATAAGGTGTTTTGTG
The DNA here is from genome assembly GCA_029783625.1 of Naso annulatus. Taxonomy (NCBI): domain Eukaryota; kingdom Metazoa; phylum Chordata; class Actinopteri; order Acanthuriformes; family Acanthuridae; genus Naso; species Naso annulatus. The sequence continues at coordinate 29,427,175 of JAPZDX010000012.1, read as the reverse complement.
GCTTTTTTAATTGTAACAAAGTCAAAAAATTATTAGCATACAAAACCTACAAGTATGAATGGTTAGCAGAGCAGTACGCCAGACGTAAGCTACAGTAACTGTAATGCTCATATGTCAGCACAGCTGTTGGGTTCTCCCTTATCTATGATATCCATTCATGGACTTTTTGTCCTTATATATATATTTGGCTTTTTTTTTTTTAATATGCATTTTAACTGACAATTTATTTTATATGACTAGGCACTCTCCCTAACGCTGACTATCCTCCATTTCATCTCATAGCACTACTTTCAGTCTCAGCCAACAGTCCTCTGTGTCCCCCTCAAACCACTCTAGCTCCCCTTGTTGTCAGGACGGCATTCATACCACAATCGTGCGTCCCAGTTGTCATCGGAAGTCATTTTCTGAGTAGAATTCCGAATTGCGAACCGAAAGGACTGCCCCCTTGAAGTGTGAATTCCAACTCTGAACTCGGGGCCCTCTGGGTTTGCTCGAGTATACGAGTAGGAATTCAGACGTCAAGGGGGCAGTCCTTTCGTAACTTCCGGTTTACAACTTGGAATTCTACTCGGAAAACAACTTCCGATGACAACTGGAACGCACGATAAGACCACTCTAGCCAGAAATCCTACAACAAACCAGGACACAGCACTGGTCACTGAGTGGATTTCTTCTTGGCAGCCACTGTCTCCTCCCCCATTTTACTCACTGGCTCCACCCACCGGCAGAAAGGGAACACACACTTGTTGACTGCCTCATGCTGTCCTGTCAGGATTACTCCTTCGTCTGAATATTGGTACGGGCTCACACCATATTATAACATTTATAACATTTTGGACTAGTATTCGTATTTCTTCTTTGATCATACCTATCAGAAGAAATTATTTTCGATACCCAAATCGCACCATGATGACATCTAATTACTCCACAGACTTTTATGGCTATTCCTGTTTTCACTCCAAACTGTCCACTTGTCCCGCATTCCTTTAAGAATAGACAAGGACTAGGAATAATGCATCTGAATGAAAGTCAAAAATCCAGATCATATAAATGTTTTAATCCAGCAGACAGACCCAGAAATCCTGGTCTTGAGTGAATCATGACTGAATAAAAAAAGTATGAGTGACTCAGATACAGTTTTAACAGGCTGTAAGTTGTTTGAGTTGGTAGGGGAGGTGGCGTGGTTATTTGTATTGAATCATGTGTTTCTGTGACAGTTTGGGATGCTGTCATCAGGGCAAGAGGTTCTGACGTTGTTGCTCTGAGGGTTCAGCTGGGGCCTACGTAAGTGGTTGTTGCAGGTGTCCGCAGATGGTGTAGACCACCATCTGCAGAAGTCAGGTCTGTTGCTGCAATAGCACTTCTTCTCTAAAAATATTCCAATGTTTAGCTGATTTTTGTGGGTGATTTTAATTGCACTGCTGATTTCAATCTAAACTGGCTTAAAGCTGGAGTCTACAATCTTGGAGATTTGAAAGTTGCATCTCCTCCAAACTCCTCCCCCTCCCCTCTGTGCTCCGTCCG
>JAPZDX010000012.1:29046368-29066727 GCA_029783625.1 Naso annulatus | reverse complement strand
GGTCGGACATTTCTGTAAAGTTTGGTGAGTTTTTGCCCATGGGAAGTATGATTTCCTCGGAAGAAGAAGAAGAAGAAAGAAAGAAAGAATTCTTAAAACACAAATACAAAAATATATGATGTGAATGAATCAAAATAGTTTTTAACTTTGGTTAAAATAAAGTTTTGTTTGTGTTGGACAACCTGCACCAAGAGCTCCAGAAAGCAGGCTACTGTTCTCTGTCTGCTGTAGACACCTCATTCCTCCAACGATGTTATTGTTGAGACGGACAGATTGATCCTTTGATAGCACTTCTCTCTGAGCGAGAGAGGACGGCAGTGTCGTCTGCCAGCAGTACATTCCTGAAGACAGGAGTCATACCTCAATAACTCTCCTCACATGCAGCTCTCGCTCTATATGTGTGTGTGTGTGTGTGTGTGTGTGTGTGTGTGTGTGTGTGTGTGTGTGTGTGTGTGAGTGAGCAGTTTCCAACCACTATACACTGTCTGTAGGGAATTTTTTAACCTGCTCTGCTGAAACTGTTTTGGAATAAATTCTCCTTAAAGAGGCTGGCTCCACAGCAGAGGCTGGCCCGTGCTCTGTTTGAGCTCTTAGCAGACTTTTCAAAGGCTCTGTGCAGGCAGGCCCTTTAAAGAAGGTTTGCCAGTGACACAGGAGATGCCAGGGAACCTGATCTTGCTATGTCTACTGAAAGCCAAAGTAGCACAGCCTATTATTTATTGAACGCAGGGAGTCGGACTGGAGTTGAAGCTACCATTTTGAGATGACCATGTCACCGTTTGTCGGCATCCCATGCTTGCAGACTCCTCAGGGCAAGGAAGTCCAGTATCTCCACTGAACCAGACAACAGATTTTCTGGTCCCTCGCCAGCTGTTCCAGCCCCACACAGCTCCCTGGCAAGCGAGCAGATGCAACAGATCAGATGTGGAAGTTGAAGTTTTGCTGACCTGGCCTTTCTTAAAGATGGAGTCCTTCCTGTTTGATGTTCTATCAGGAAGTGGAATTAGACAGCCTGTGCACAGCCTGTAAACCAGAGCGGAGCAGTCAGTCAGTCGTCAGCCAGCCTCTCTCTGACAGCACCTCCCTCTGTTCTGTAGCTGCTAAAGAGCAGCAGCAGGACCTCAGGGGGAGCCTCCTGCTCCGCTGCAGCTCACCTGAGGCAGGCAGGCAGCAGGCAGAGAGGGTCTTCAGCACAACACAGAGGCAAATCGCAGCAAGCTGAAGACTTGTGGTGAGTGTGGGTCTGATACACTGATGGTCAGCTGGACAGGTTATGCAGGGAATGTCGGACATTTTTAGACCTCTACCGGCTCTGACATCATATGACTGACATTTTCTGTTTGTTAAGGGAGCTCTATGCTGTCTGTGGGCAAATCTTTTTGAACCTGGCGTCGCAGTCTTGGTCTTTAATGTAAAGAATTCTTTTCATCCAGAGCAGGCTCAGATGTGCTCTTGTTATGTTAAAACTAAGTTACCTCGATCATGTGTGTCTGCAGTGACAGACAAAGCAGGACAGACAGACGAGTTCAGTCTGCTCTCTGGGATTCTTTCTGTCACTGTCTCTTCTTGCTTCGTCTATCATTGTATGAATTTCTCTTTCTTTTAGAGAATTCGAGCCCCAAGTTGTTGTAATGTTGCTTGTTGTTTGACTGAATGCCAGTATTGTAATAAGCTGTTGCAAGTATGTCATTGTTGCAATGTCTTGTTTCCTCCCGTAATTCGATTCGAGTTCTCTCTCCTGGACTCCCAGTACATGTTGTATATTCTCTCTTCTTCTTCTATTTGTTATAGTAAATTTAATTAAATATGAATCTCAGTCAATGTCAGACCTGCTGCAGCTTGTCTTTTTAACAGCAAAAAGAACTGAGTCTGAGATTAGACCATAATATTACGATCAGCCAGAATTTTTACATTTTTTTAAAATTTGTTATTGCTCACAATAGTGTCATTGCAATAACTTAGTTGTCATAGTAATTAATCCAACTGCTGTTCTTTGAGTCCTCTTTCATCACTGTCAGATGCTTTAGTTGGCCCAGTCTTAACATCAGTGGTGACCCGTGACCCAGTCAATAATGATCCATCACCGGCTGGGATGGGCAGGGATGCAGCGGCCACCTGGGGTTCTCCGTCATCTTTGATGCATTTCAATGAGGCAGAGCTCATCCAACATTAATGGCCACAGTGGCTCTCAGTAGGGGGTCACTCTCTCTGTGCCAGCGAGGCTCTGACCCTGGACTGTCAGTGGACCAGGGGGTACAACCAGCCCGTCCATCGCTGCCGTGTCACACTGACGCCTGACTTCACCCTGACTTCACTCTGACTCTGGTAACAGCAATGTGCCACCTGTGAATGGCACTCTGAGAGATTAGAGACACAGCAGTGCTCTCACAGGACTCTGCAGCCACTTAAAATATAAGCTACTGGCCATATTCACCATGACCTTTCTCTTTCAAAGTGCTTCTCCCAGTATGGCATCAAAAAGTCCATCATTTTCTCCTCAAGAAGAGTTCGGCCTCCGCCTTTGTAAAGTCTGAAAGGATTGCTGATTTCCACTCACCAGATTGTGACTGTAAGCGTGCGTGACAAATTCAAAACACAACTGAAATGCAGAGTGAATTAGGGTTTCATCACAGAACAGGACACAGACTGCTGGCAGGTCACATATGTCATTGCTATAACACAACTAATTCGACAGAGGGCTGCCTTAAAAGCTCATCATATCATTGCCCCAAAACAAAGTCAAGTTAGGGGTTTTTTGATGAAAACACAAGATCTTCTTTTTCTCACTTAAAATGATTTAGCAGGGCTCTGTCTGGAAGATAAGATCCAAACAGTGCAAGTATTTTTTAATTTTCATAGCACTAATAACTTTCTAAAGAAAATGCTGTTGTACAAACTTCTTTCAACAACTTTTGTCAACTTGACCCGAAGAAGACTGAACACAACTAAATTTTGATTTCTAGGAATATTGTTTTTCATTACTAAAATTCTGTTCATGTGACAAAGATAATTAGAAAATACTTAAAAATGACCAACATAAGCCAGGTATTTAGTTCACAATCAGCTCAATTTAATATCACAACAGTGGTGTTAATTATGTGCAGGCCCATAACTAATCAATAGGAAGCGAATGCTTCCAAGAATACCTCCTGCTACTCACTCACACACTTTGGCCAAGCATTCTGGGGAAAAAAATCCATCAGCGGCAGTTTCTACTGTGTTTGTTTTTCTCTGTTTAATTGCATCTGCCAAGAGGTGCAGTGCACAGCCAGAAGATAAACGTTACTGTTTCTACTGTTGGGGTTTGCAAAGCTGCTGGGATAAAGGCTCAATATGTCTCTCAATATGACCAGTCACCAAAATGAACCCGCGCTTAGAATGCTAGCAGCTTCTAGTTTAATAATAATGGCACCAAGCCTGTTGAATCTAGTTTTTAGTCATGCAGCTCTGTGAAAATGCGCTTCCATAACATATCAGTACAGTAATAACACTCCCTTATTTACCAACAAGTTGATTTCCCCCTTGACCTTTTATATTTCTGCTCTCGTCCTCCTGCTGTCCCACCTTCCTCGAGTGGACGGGCCTTTAACCCCTTTACCCACCTTTAATCTCCTCCTCCCTCCCTCACCTGCTTCTCTTATATTAGGCAGAATTCTGCAATCAATTAGTATGAGAGAAGGCCCAATCAATTCCTGCTCATTTGCAATTCCTCCCTGTTAAACACTTTCCTTTATTACCAGTGTCATAATTAATGCAGAAGAGTTTGAGAAAATGGGAGGGAGGAGGGGGAGGACTCAGGAGAGGGAGGTGCTCGTGTGTGTATGTGTGTGTGTCTTAGCTATTTTGTCATTGCTCTGTGCCTTTTTCTTCTTTTAGTCAAACAGACCACTGTCATCCAGAACACACAGCACCACCTCTGATCATGTTTCATGTGCCCTGCTCACATAAACGTGACTTAATAATACATAATACTTACATTAATCTCTGCAGTGAAGGATTAAATGATCACGGGCTCTGCAGTCAAATATAACAGTCACCACGTCCACTGAAGACATTTTTGTGTAGACTTAAATATGTGATGCCACAGTCTCCACATGTAGTTGAAGAAGAAATGCAGGTAATTCATGTTTAGAACTCTCATTTATGGACCATCTGTCCACAGTGTCGAAGTAGCTGGAGGACATTGCACACTACTTTGCATTCTCTTGAGTCTCTTATTGGTCAAAAACCCTCAGAAACTCAAACATAGGTCACAGTAACCTACGGTTTAGTGTTTTTTTGTTTAGGTGACAAAATTACAATAGCCTCTTAATTATCTATCAAATTGCCACAGAACAGTTCAAGTGTCTGGAACAATAAGTTAATGGCTTTACTTGTCTTACTAATTAGCATGTCACTGTAAGGAATCACAGAAAACAGCTGCAACTATTAATAATAAGCTTATGACTATTAACAGGAGGACTTCATTTTAGAATTACAGTGAAAGCATCGTAAACAGACACTGGGTTTACATTCAAATATTGCAATTTTTTGTATATATTTCATTTTGACGCTATTCATTAGGCAGTAAAAAAAAACAACATTGCGGCAATTACAACATTGCTGATGGTGATTGCAACAGTGATGACAACGACCGCAATGACAATGGCAACAATGATACTAATTGAAAGAAAAGGACAGAAGCAAAAATAAATAAAACAAAATTTTTTGTCTTGTACTGTATGTGCATTAGAACTGCTGAGTTGCACCTGTCTGCAGCACTTTTGGCCTAAGACAAATTTCCCTTCAAGGGACAATAAAGTTTATCTCTCATCTCAAAACAAACATCTTAAAAGGCTACCAGACATAAAGAGCTTAAAATAATGCAAATTTATATCAAATTTTCAGAAAATCAGCAAAAGAAAACACATATTTATGTGTGTTTCCATTCACTACTGTTATGCAAATATTAGCAATTAGTTCATAGAAATAATTAGTAGGTGGTGCAAAATTTCCAGTCAGGTGTCATTACACCACTGCAGAGGAGGAAGTTGAACATGATGGTGTAATTAAAGGGCAACTGAAAAAACAGAAAGAAAGGAAAGCTAAAGCAAAACAAAATACGAAAAAGCGTAATGCACATTGGAAATACTGCCATATAAAAAAAAGTATTTCAGTCGTGTCGCAGTTTCCTCATCAGTCCACATGTGTTTTTGTCTGCGTTTTTGTCTGCTGCTGCAGCCAAAGTTTCTCCAATGGAGTGTAATGCAGAAGCTGGATTGATGTTATAATGCACAATCTGGCATATTTACATGTAAATGTTCACTAACATGCACTGTCCCTTCTTTTAAATAAATAAATTTAAATTAAATTAAAAATGCACATTAAAAAAGGCTGACGGACACCCACATAGTGTCACCTTGATTTACTTACACAGCCAGTCATAGTTTATTAAAACATATGAGAAGAAGAAGTAACTTTTTTGATCCCCTTGCAGAAATTGATCCTCTGCATTTGACCCATCCTATTCAGTTAATCTTAAGTTAACTTAAGTCAGTTAACCTTCACAACACACACTAGGAGCAGTTGGCCGCTGCAGTACAGCACACGGGGACCATCTCCAGATCCTATGCCAGTGCCTTGCTCAAGGGCACCGACAGGAGTGTTAACTCTAACATACATGTCTTTGATGGTGGGAGGAAACTGGAGCAACCAGGGAAAACCCACACAGAAAGGACCCGAATTCAAACCCAGGACCTTCTTGCTGTGCGGCAACAGTGCTAACTACTAAGCCATTGTGCAGCCCCTGTTACTTGAACCTGCATAAGCCTAATTTTTATGGTCACTTTGTGGCAGCACAATAAGCTTTAGTGATATGTCTAATGTGAGCATTAATTTGAAATCTTTTCTGGCAACCTGTCTTTGTCCAATATTCACACTCCTTTTAGCTCCATTTTGGTCTCCACCAAGTCCAGAGAGAAATATCTGCCCCTTTAGATCTATATGCTCCATATGCTCACTCTGTGTGCACTGCTGCAGTGTGTGGTGGCTTTTCTGACTGTGGCGCCTGGAGAGGAGCTTGAGCTTGTATCTCACCCATTTAAAACAAAGGAAGCATCCTCACATTAAACAGGGGTCAACAAAAGGATTCTTTTTCTCTTAAAGGATCCAGATCTTGCCCACATGCATCTGAATAGTTTAAAAAAAAAAAAAAAAAAAAAAAACGGCTCCTGATTGTGAATTGATCCAGTAGATGTTAGTACAGCTGTGTGGAAGCATGTTTTATGAGCAGCAGGATGAGATGGCAGCGTGTTTGGGGGGCAGGTGGTCGACCACTGGTAATTACTGGGCAGTGCTGCTGCACAGTCAGTGGTCCTACACATCAATCTGTCTTCTTGTAGCCTCAATAAAAAGCCTTTTAACATGTGATTAGCTCTTAATGTCACTCTGTGGGTGTGGTTTGGATATGAGAGAGTAGGAGAACAGGCTCTTTATGGAGAAATATATTTGTTTTTGGTTGAGGAGCCTGGTGATGCAGGTGTAGAGAATTGTGCTGGAGGACTGTGATGTTTTCATCTGTGTGTGTTTGCATGTTTATATGGGCTATTTAGTGGTGGCCTTTCATTTTTGTCTGCATTCAGCCCACAGAGGTGTCTCTTTGATGGATTGTGCAGATAAAGTATTTGTATTCACAGAAGAGACAAGGCCTATTAGAAATTCATCACAAATTATCCTCACAAATGAAGTGATAACGGACATCAGGGATATAAAGACTGTCGGTGGTGTTTTCCACCAGTTACTGTGCCATCTTCTGCTTTGTTCAAACGTGACTTTATTCTGCTTGTTCTCTCTTTCTCTCCTGACTTGAAAACAGCAAGTCCTCAAAGAGCTGCTAACAGTCCCATCTCTGTATTCTCCTTTATGCCAGCAGCTTTCATCTGATCCTCTCGATCACATCACTGCACCAGGAGTTGCTCAGTAGAAACGGGCTCTTGTACTCTATCAATGCCAGTTCCTTTTGAAAAAAACTTTCCCTGTCAAAACAATTCTTGCTTTTTCTCAGTGATTTCTGAGCTCTGCACTTTCTCACAGTTGTTTGACAAAAAAGTTTTCATAAATGTCGGTAAGGCTTTTATAGTGTTTCTCACCCAAGACAACACATTTGAAAAAGATTTTAAATGATGGATGCCTTGAACATCTTGACGTTTTCTTGGTGAAGCGGTCAAAAGCTGTCTTGTCCTTGTGTGGCACTGCATGCTGTAACATCTGACTGTACAAGCTTATCATTTTGTCAGAGGGAGCCATGTTGACTGTTTTCAGAGTATCTGCTAGACTATTAAGAGATGCATCTTCAGCTTAAAGTATCTGAATGTGCTGTGTGAAATGTGTTGTCAATGAACATCAACTGTTGTGGTTGGTTCTGCATGTTAGTGAAGCAGCTGTTCCAGAGAGGGCTGAGAGGCTGTGCCTAAAACTGGCAGGTGAGAGCTGAGGCTTAAAGGCGAACCTTGTTTTTGTTCCTGGTTGTGTAGTTTGATTAAAAAAAACAAAAACAAAACATAGACAGATGCTTCGTGGTTTGACTGGTATCTAATGGTGAGACACAAAGCTGGTGCTGCCCACTTTCAAGATACTGGAAGTTGTTTAAAGGAAAACTACACTTTTTGGGGGGTTCAGACTATCATCCATTCACCCCTATGTAAGACAAGAGCGTAGATGCCTTTCCCTTCTCTGTGTGTTTAGTAGGCCGCCAGATAGCCGCCTTGCGCTGGCAGTTTTGCACATTCAATGGAAGTAGTGAGGATACGCTATTACTGCCCTCTAAAGCCCCTAAAATACATCCTAAAATCTCCAAAATGCTCCATTTACATGCTGTAACCATGTGCTTACTTGCTTGCTGGTTATCCATTGTATCCAATGATGACCATCATCTCCTATTTGTGAGTCCTCTGGTAGCTTATTGGTCCAATCCTGCTTGCACAGCTACGGTTACAGATGGAGCATGTGTAGGTGGTGTTGGAGGGCGTAGGGTTAGCTTTGCAAGCATGCCTTCTTGCACGTTTTGCTTGACGGTGCTTTATACACTGGCTTTCCATAGACTTTACTCCCTGTGAGCAGTGGGAGTGCCAAAGGGTACGACAGGAAGCAAGTTCCTTCAGTAAAGTGTGGTTGATCAGACATTTCTTCATTTTGATCTTCATTTGGTTTCTGAACTGTTTTTCGGCCCACCAGCAATGCATTGGCCGAGGTGTAGCTGGCCATAAAGGATTTTGCAAGGGAGTCTGTGGCTGGGCATGCGTATAATTTGCCCAAGCCATCTGAGTTGATGGCAGTATAGAGTTGACTCCACGCTGCAGTTGCCTGTACGTTCCAGCACCTCTGTGTGTGGTACTCTGTCCTTCCAAGTGATGCCAAGGATCTTCTAGAGGCATTTGACTTGAAAGGCCTCCAGGCTTCTAAGATGGTGGCGGTAGATGGTCCATGCTTCACATCCATAGTAGTGCAGAGATGCAGACTGCTCTGGAAAAAAGTACTTTGGTGTGGAGATTGATGTCGCTGTTTTGGAAGACCCTTCTCCTTAGACAACCAAATGATGTTGAGGCTTGTTTGAGGGAATTTTGTATTTCATTGTCCATAGGACAGGTGTCAAATATGATGCTTTCTAGGTATTTGAAGGTAGGGATGGTAGACAAAGAAAAAGAAGAGACCACACATTTCTGCTACCTTTATGTGCATTTATTAAGCACATCCAAATAACAGAAGAGCATTACGCTCGAAACGTCGCTGTTATTTGGATGTGCTTAATAAATGCACATAAAGGGAGCAGAAATGTGTGTTCTCTTCTTTTTCTTTGTCTACTTATGATTTATTTTGAGTCCAGCACCTGTTCAATGGATGTGCATGACTTCTCTGCTTTTTACAAGGTAGGGATGGTAGCCAGCTGTTTCCCTTCTATTGTGAAGACTGTTGGGTGTTGTGCTCTCATCTGACAGAGTACCTCTGTTTTTTGGGAGTTGATGGCCAGTCCCATTCTGCTGTATGCAGTTACAGCTGCCGAGAGCGTGGCTTGAAGGGCCTCCGGTGTATGGGCTACCAGGGCACAATCATTGGCTTACTGTAGCTCAGTGATGACCTCAGAGGACAACTTGGTGGTTGCCTGCAGCTTCCTGATGTTAAAGGGGTTACCATCAAGCCTTAAGTAGGTGGTGACTCCAGCCTGCTTCTCTATTCTGTTGCGTAGCAGTGTTGTGACACAGACAAGGAAAATGCTGAATAGGGCTGGAGCTAGCACACTGCCTTGTCTGACTCCAGTCCGCACACCAAAGGGCTGAGAACTGTGGCTCCCCACTAACACTCTGGCCATCATTCCTGAGTGAAGTTGTCCAAGGATGGTGAGAAACTTGGGTGGCCATCCAAATTTAATGAGGACTTGCCACAGTAGGCCCTGGTTGACTGTATCAAGTGCTTTTGTGAGGTCTATAAAAGCTATGTATAGGTCCTTGTGCTGTTCTCTGCATTTTTCTTGGGGCTGACGAGTGACAAAGATCGTATCCACTGTTCCTCTGTCCTTCCGGAAGCCACATTGTGACTCTGGTATGATCTTTTCAGCTATTGCCTGAGTTAGACAGTGGAGCATGACCTTGGCTAAGACCTTTCCGGCGATGGCCAGCAGAGAGATGCCCCTGCTGTTGGAGCAGATGGATTTATCTCCTCTGTTTTTATAGACAGTCACAATATTGGCATCTTTCCAATGTTGTGGAGCACATTCACGACTCCATACCTCTAATAAAAAGAGATACAGTGTCCGCGTGCAGAGATATCCTCCCTTCTCGAAGATTTCAGCAGGGATGTTATCAGGTCCAGCAGCTTTGCTGTTTTTTAGGGTTTTAACTGCATGCAGGACTTCCAAGAAGGTTGGTGGTAGGTAAGGTCTTCAAGGGTGGGGTGTTCAGGGAGCTCTACCAGTATAGTTGGGTCCATTGGGTTGGGCTGGTTGAGCATGTGTTATAATGCTCTGCCCAACGCTCCACTATCAGGGCCCAATCTTTGATGAGGGTCGTTCCGTCAACAGATCTAACAGGTGCCAGGGAGCATTTTCTAGGGCCGTAGATAGTCTTGACTGCATCTTAGAAACTGAGCATGTCGTTCTTATCTGCATAAGCCTGGATTTCGTTGGCTTTCAAGATCCATCACTCATTTTGCAGCTTTCACAGAGTTGCTTGGGCCTTAGAGCAGAGGACTTGCCCTCATTTCTTAAGAGATTGGGATAGTGGGTTACTGAGGACAGCTCTGTGTGCCTCATGCATGTTGTCATGTTGTTGGCATGGTGTTTTTTGGTTTTGAAGCTTATGGTGTTTGCTGCAGTTTCAAAGAGGAGGTCCACTTTTCATCTGAGTTGATCATCTGTTCAATGTCCACTAGTTTCTCAGCTAGAGAACAATGAAAGGTGTTGCGAATATTGCTGTTGAAAGGTCTAGTGCAGTGGAGTGGTTTCTTCTTTGGTCCACTTTGGCATCTCAGGGTCGGATGTGCACTCTAAGTTTACTTAGGATCATGCGATGGTCCATCCAGCAGTCTGCTCCTCGCATAGCTCTTGTAAGGAGGACATCTTTGAGATCAGCCCGCCTCACGATAATATAATCAATCAGGTGCCAGTGTTTGGACCTGGGATGCATCCAGGACGCCTTGTATTTGTTCTTCTGTTGGAAGATGGTGTTTGTGATGGTGAGGTCATGTTCCAAACACAGACTGAGCAGTCTTATGCCATTGGAGTTGGCTTGCCCAATGCTGTGAGCGCCAATCACCCCTTTCCAGTTATGCGTGTTCCTCCCTACTCGCACATGAAAATCACCAAGCAATACTACTTTGTAGCATCTTAGGATGAAAGGTCTCACTGAGCGCCTGATAGATGCGGTCTTTCTCCTCATCACTGGATGGTAAGGTTGGGGCATAGGCACTTATCAAATTAAGGTGTCTTGATTTTGCAAGCGGAATGCGGAGAGTCATAAGCCGTTCACTAAATCCCACTGGTGTTTCTGGGAGTCTAGATAAGAGGCTGTTCTTGATAACGAAACCAGTTCCATGCAGGTGTTGACCGCCCAGGAGGTATCCTTTCCAAAAGAATGTGTAGCCCTCTCCCATTTCATTGAGTGAGCCCTCTTCGAGCAGTCTGGTTTTACTGAGTGCTGCCACGTCCATGCTGTAGCGCTTTAATTCACTGGCAACAAGTGCCGTTCTGAGTTGAGGTCTATCTGTACCATAGCTAGTGTCCAGAAGTCTCCTTATGTTCCATGCTGCAATTCTCAGTGATATGGTCCTGGTTTTTTGACGACATAGTGGAATGGCCTGACAGATGTGGTTTCTTGCCCGGGCACGAAGCTGAGTGGGCAATTTGAGCAGTGCAGGTCCTAAATAGGACTGCTCAGATGCACAGGGGTCGGCCAAAAACAGCTGCCACTCAAACCCAGCTGCTGACGACCATTACCCTGTGCCGCTGACATGCAGAGTTCCAGCTAAGAGCTCCCAGCTCATTCAAACCTGCTCTCATCACTGGATACTTTATCGCTGCCAGACTTAGTGGGTCGGAGATTCAGGTAGCCGGAGAACATACTTGTGCAGAGATGGTTTTTAAAGTGGCAAAGGAGGCGCGCCTCACCAGACGCCACTAACTTGGTTGCAGAGGAGATGAATCCGATGGCAAGGGGGACCCTAGACAATCGGCACCTCCTCACAACTGCAGAAGGCTGCCGGAAATCCCATTTAATGGATGATCGCCTCAAAGCATGCCCCCACAGCTTGCTTTTCTGTTGGGGTTTGCTCCCTTAACCTTTGCCCCCCCGGACTGCCCACAAGGCAGTGGCTGAACCATTCTTAGTCTGCCCCCCCTTACCTGAGACCAATTTGCCATGGGTGACCCTACCAGGAGCTCAAGGCTCCAGACAACGTAGCTCTCAGGGTCACAGGGACACACAAACCTCTCCACCATGGTAAGGTGATGGTTCCCGTGGTGACCGTGTGGTGACTGCTACATTCACGCCTGTATGATTTGACTGGTCACAGTGCTGTAACCATGGTGCTGTGACCCAGGTACGGTGTCACTACACCCAGAAAAGAAGTTCTTTTGTACTTGATCCACAGTAACAATGTGTCAAGTGTAGTTAATATGCAGGTAACAACACATAGATGGAGCGTGTTGAAAATTATTTGGGTGTGTTTTAGGGGCTTTAGAGGGCAGTAATGGTGAATCCCCACTTCTTCCACTGAACGTACAAAACTGCCAGCGTGAGGTGGCCGTCACACAGAGGAGGGAAAGGCATCTATGTTCTTGTCTTACATAGGGATTGTGGATCATAGGCTAAACCCCCCAAAGAGTGCAGTTTTTCTTTAAACAACTGCCAGTGTCTTGAAAGTGGGCAGCACCAGCTTTGTGTCTCACCATTAGATACCAGTCAAACCACGAAGCATCTGTGCTTTGAAAAATAAATACCCAACAAACTTTAAAAAAAGGAGAGAGACCTGTGAAAGGAAAACTGTGTATTACAAAGAGCCCTCAAAGTATAACAGCACAAAATTTAGCCAGAGGTCAGATTTTGAATACAGACAATGATAATATAAACAATTTGCCTTGTGCTTAAAATACAGCTGGTTTTCTCAGAGTTCGGATTGTATGACTGCTTGTGTTGCTAACCCCATCTTACTTCTTTCTTCACAGTGTTGCCGTGTTTTCAGATCACAGCATTAAACTGGGTGAGAACTAAATGTGTTGATAACAACTGCTATTGAAGATAACCATGCTATATAAAAAATAAAATATTGATATTGTGTCAATAATGCACCTATGATAGCATCCCTTACAGCTTCTCTTATTCTGTTTCCATCTCTGTTCTTGCTTTGTCACAGTAGATGGCAGTAATGCACCTTAACGCTGGTTGCAACCTGGCATGAAACAGAAAAGAAAAAGTGTTATTGTTCTTTTGGTACAATTTCGTACAGCCATGGTTACAGACTTTCTTTTCACCTCCCTGCACTCGCATTTTGAGTGTGTTCATTGCCAAAAAAGAGGCAAAATGCACAATAAAAAAGTTTCAGATGAATTTCACTGACAGCATTAATTTTTTTAGAGATATTGTGATATAGTTCCTGTTCATTCTTGAGGCCACTATAATCATGTGATGAAAATGTCATATGTTATTAGTGGCAGGAAAGTTGACAAACATCTGGAATGAAAACCAGGTTGTAATAAACCTGATTTATCCTTCAAGTGAGGTGAGAGGTGGCTCTCAGCAGCATGTTGCCAACATCTCTTCACACAAGATGGTGAAGACTCATTAAATGCAGCCTTGCTTGTGCAAACAAACATCTGCCGTCTGTTGTCTGTGCATCAGTGGACCCTGTTCGGCACCCACTGTGGTCATCCAGCAGCACTGCTGCATCTCTCAAGGCTGTCTTGTTCATCTTTTGAAAATGATGAGGCTTTTGTCTTTTTACAATGAGCTAACACTCCAATCTTTATTGTCACTTGCTCATACACCAGCTATCGTCGTTGTGTCAACCCAACAGGAAGTATCTCTAACTGTCACACACAACCACCAGCCCCCTCTACTGGTCACCATTTGTAATGACACTTTAATATCAACACATCCCCCTTTCTTTGAAGTTGTTAACAGTAAGCATAAGAAAACATATGCCTTAACACATTTACGTAATGTCAGTACTATAAATAAGAATTATCGTAACCACAATTACAACATTTTCATTTCTTTAACAACTTCTTGTAAACTGTTATCTCCAGCTTTTTTTTTTCTTCAATTCACCATGTTTTCAATTAACACCAAGCTCTTATAGGCAAATGAACACATTCCATAACCATACAACCTATCATCCTTTCTCTTTTTTTAATTAATTAATTAATTAATTTATTTATTTAGAACCTCGGCATTCAGTACTCAAAGATCAAGTTTACCGGTCTTTTGATCTGATGTTCAGACCGCCTCAGAACAGGTAAGTCAGTGGAAACATCACTGCTGTTCACCTGCACCCGTCCATCTGTTTTCAACTCAGGCACTGTGTCAGCCTGTGACACAGCATCCTTTCCATCTGCATTACCACACAGTGTCCTATGAAAAGTCTCTTTGGTTTTCAGAAGGTTGCAACGGTTCCTTCTGAACACATGTCCATCCTCAGTTCTCACTTCATAGGACCTTGAGCCTATTTCTTAAAGAACCGTGGCTTTTCTGCTCCACGCATCCTGGTCTTGGATTCTCACCACATCATCCCTTGCAAGTGGTTTGAGAGCTCTTGTTGACTTGTCATAACACTGTTTTTGTTTCCTCTTCAGGTTCTCCATTCTTGACTGAATCTCAGTTCTCTGTTTGATCTCTGTGTAGCGAGGTAGCGTAGTGCGCAGCTTGCGATTCATCAAAAGTTCTGCTGGTGAGAGACCACAGTCAAGAGGGGCAGACCTGTAGCTCAGCAGAGCTAGGTAAGGATCCGACTTACTGTCTGTGGCCTTCTTCAAAAGCTGCTTTATGATGTGCACTCCCTTTTCCGCTTTGCCATTTGCCTGCGCATGCTGCGGACCGGATGTGACATGGTGAAAACCATATTGTTCAGCAAACTGCCGTCATTCATTGCAGTTATAACACGGACCATTGTCACTAACTACAGTCTCTGGTATTCCATGCCTAGCAAACATGGACTTTACATGAGTAATGACACTGTTGGCAGTTGCATTCGTGAGCAAAGCAATTTCTTGGAAATTCGAGTAGTAATCAATAACTAACACATAGTCTTTCCCATTACAATGAAATAAATCCGTTCCCACTTTTTTCCAGGGTTCAGTAGGAAGATCAGGAATCATCATGGGTTCCCTTGCCTGCTTGCTCTGGTGCTTTTTGCATGTTTCACACTTTCCTATCATGTTTTCAATGTCCTTATTTATGCCCTGCCAGTATAGAGTGTCTCTGGATCTCCTTTTGCACTTTTCAATTCCCAGATGTCCCTCATGTAGTTTCTGTAGTATTTCCAGTCTCAGGCTGTGTGGAATGACAATCTGATTGTTTCTTAATAACAGTCCATTTGCCACACTTAGCTCTGATCTGATGTGATAGTACTTTGGACAGAACCCTCTGGGCCAACCATTTTGGAGGTGTTCTATCACAACTTGTAGCTCCTTATCTTTAGCAGTCTCCTCACGTATTTGCTTTGATTTAACATCAGACACTGGCAGGGACTCAACTATCATGTTGACATGAGTTTCTACATCTTTTTCAGTGGAACTCACGTGACTCATCTCTGGAGCTCGTGATAGTGCATCGGCTATCACTAGATGTTTGCCTGGTGTGTATATCAACTTGAAGTCATACCTTTGCATTTTCATGATGAGGCGCTGAATCTTCGGCAACATCTCATTCAGGTTTTTCTTGATGATCGACACGAGAGGATGATGGTCTGTCTCAACTGTGAACGTGGGAAGTCCATATACATAGCAATGAAAGATTTCCAGTCCATAAGTCAGCCCAAGACACTCTCTCTCAATTTGAGCATATCTAATTTCAGTCTTAGTCATGGATCTGGAGGCGTATGCCACTGGCTTCCAACTGTCCTTCTGCCTGCAGCAAGACAGCACCCAGCCCGTCCTTTGAAGCATCTGTGGAAATCTTTAGTCTCTTTGTTGGATCATAATAAGCCAGCACAGGAACAGTTGTCAGTGTGGTCTTTAAAGCTGTCCACTCTCTCTCATTCCTCTCTGTCCACACAAATTCTGTGGAATCATGAATGAGCTCTCTCAGCGCTGACGTTCTCACTGACAAATTTGGTATGAACTTTCCAATAAAGTTTATCATGCCCATTACTAGAAGCACCCATTTTTTTACATAGGGCGTGGCATCCCTAGGATAGCTTTTATCTTTCTTTCATCAGGCTCAATACCTCGAGCAGACATCCTGTCACCCAAAAACGTTATCTCTCACACACCAAACTGGCATTTGGCACGGTTTAGTTTCAGTCCATTTTCACGTACTCTGTGGAGCACCTTACTCAGTCTTTCATTATGCTCTTGGAGGGTGGACCCCCAGACAACCACGTCATCGATATAACAACGGACCCCTTCTAGTCCCTCCAACATGTTGTCCATGGCACGATGAAAAATCTCAGAAGCTGAGATTATGCCAAATGGCATTCTGAGAAACCTGTATCTGCCATAAGGTGTGTTGAAAGTGCAGTATTTGAACTTTCCTCATCCAACTTGATTTGCCAGAATCCCTGCGCTGCATCAAGTTTTGAGAAATATCTGGCTCCTGCCATTTCACTTGCAATCTCCTCACGTTTTGGTGTCTGGTAGTGCTCACGTTTTATGTTCTTGTTTAAATCTCCAGGATCCATGCATATCCTTAGTTCCTTGTTTTTGTTCTTTTTATCCACGCAGACCATCGAGTTTACCCACTCAGTAGGTTCCTCCACTTTTGTGACGACTTGCAGCTGAGACATCCTGTCCAGTTCCTTTTTGAGACGCTCTCAAAGTGGCACTGGAACCCTGCGTGGCCCATGAATCACAGGTTTTGCATCGTCTTTCAGTTGAATTTTGTATTTGTGTGGCAGGCATCCCAATCCTTTAAAGACATCATCATAACGCTGCACAATAGAGTCTACTGTGCCTGAGTGTGCACTTATTGCTTCTGAGCAGTTAATGTGGTATGCTCTCCTCACCAGGTTCAATGTCTTTGATGCAACCCCGCCCAGCAGTGACTCACGGCCCTCAGGTACGACTGAAAACAGTACATTGTAAGTTTTATTCTTTACTGTTACTTTTAGTCTGCACTGACCTTTACTTTCAATGTCTTTCCCATTGTAGTCCTTTAGTGGCTCTCTTTTCTTGATTATTTTGGGCTTTTCTTTCATCGCATTGATGTCTGTCATGTTGATCAGGTTAGCCTGTGCACCTGTATCAATCCCTAGTGCTACTATAGCTCCATTTATTTGCAGTGACACAAGCCAGGTGTCTCCATTTTCTGAGCATCCAACATTTTCCTCTGTGTCCTCCTGCTCTGTTTGTGAATTATCACATGACACCATCCCGACAAAAAAAGTCTCACTCAGGTCAGTCTCTTCCACCAAACACACTGATTTGGGCGTGCTTTTAGAGAGACATTGTTTTGCAAAATGATTTTTTCCATTACATTTTGAGCACTTTTTGCCATACGCAGGACACTGTCGGGGCTCATGTCTGCCGCCACAGCGTTTGCAGGAATTGCATCCTCTGTGCTTTTCCTTTGTGGCGTGTTTCCTTTCATTTTGTTTTTAACCACAGCTACTTTAGCGCCGTCATGTCCCGCAGTGATACCTGTTTCGCTAATGTCTTTGCATGATGCTGTGCTAACTCACTTGCATGGCACTGTCTCTCCGCCTCCTCGAGAGTCAGCTGAGCGTCCCGTAGCAGCCGTTCCCTGGTCCGCTTGTCGTAGAACCCGTACGCAATTTGATCACAGATCATGGAGTCTTTCAGATCCCCGAAATCACATGATTGCGCCTTCAGTTTTAAATCAGTCACAAAGCAATCAAAAGTCTCGTCAGGCTGTTGCATCCGTGAACGGAACACGTATCTTTCACATACTGTGTTTTTCCGTGGTGAACAATGTGCCTGGAACTTCTCGATAACTTTGTCGCATTTACCTTCGTCTCCGGGCACTGCGAACTCGAACGTATTGAAAACTTCAATGGCTTGAGGACCTGCTACTGTGAGTAGCAGCGCTATTTTCCTGGCGTCGGGTTTTGAGTCCAGTCCAATGGCAGCCATGTACAGTTCAAACTGCTGTTTGACAGACCGCCAGTTGCTGTCGACATTACCCACCAGTTTCAGTCCCTCCGGTGGCCTTAAAGTCTCTATCTCGAGTCGGAATCTTTGCTTGGCCTGCCTTTCACTCCTGGTACCATGTCTTGTTCATCTTTTAAAAATGATGAGGCTTTTGCCTTTTTACAATGAGCTAACGCTCCAACCTTTATTTTCACTTGTTCATACACCAGCTATCGTCGTTGTGTCAACCCCACAGCAAGTATCTCTAACTGTCACACACAACCACCAGCCCCCTCTACTGGTCACCATTTGTAATGACACTTTAATATCAACACAAAGGCAGGCACCCTGGCATGCCAGCTTTTATACACCATGCACAGCTCGCCAGCAGTTGCTGACGCAACGTACCAAAACAAGCACTCACCTCCTCCAGTAGAGAAAGAGGGCTGATGTGACAGAGACGAGCTCTGGATCCAGCACTGAGCCTGCTCTTAGCGCACGTATGAGAGAGCATATGCTTAAATGTTTTGACAAAAGCCCTGGCACAGGTGTCCTTCTTCAGAAGCCAGCTTTTATTTCTATCAGTGCTGAAGTGATTACATCAACCTGCTGTATGTGAAGCATCTCCTTAAGCTGAAACACACCCTCTTCTGAGATTTGGGCAGTTAGTGTCAGCCCAAGAGGCTTTATTCTTTGAATGAAAACCCTGATTCAATTAGTTGCTTCAGAAGGCCGCTTGAAGAAGTTTGTTTTCCTGAAATGTCCAATGTTAACACCATTTCGAAACCGGTAGTTACACATTACATCTGGACACCTTAGTGCTGTGACAGGCTGTCAGGAGATACGGTTGAAAGCTGCTCACGCTGACTCTTAGTGGAGTTGAAGGCGACGGTACTGACGTGGTGTCAGAAGTAGTGCCAACACAACACCAAGCCTCTGGGCTGCAGGCTGCTCTAATGAGCTCCCCTGAGTGGTTAGCAGGCTGATGGAGATGGTCCATCCTCTCTCCTCCCCCTCACTCAGCGTGCCCGAATCTAATTGGTGGGAGAAGAAAGAAAGACTTCAGAATTACAGGAGACAATGCTCTGGTCAAAGAAAAAAAATATTCCTGCCTCATCTGAATGAAGCTTCTTCACCCCAATTATAATTTCTAGCACAGGCCTGAGGATTACATCAGCCAATACGTCCTGCGCCCAAGGACAAGGACATGTGTGAAGTGAGATGTGTCAGGTGCTCTTTTTGGAAGATGTAAGAGTCACATGTGCCAAATATCTGTTGCCATTTCACCCTAAATTTGATCGTACTGTTGACTCTGGATATCTCAGTGCTCCTACTGCTCCTGAGCTGTAGGCGCCTGAAGACTGGAATAATGGCGCCCTCTAGTGTCATCAACTGCCTCATGACTTTAGCTGCTTTTTTCATTATTAACATTTCATATACTTTATTTCAAGAGTACATAAGTTTAATTTAAAAGAAAAGAAAAGAAATATTTAGCAAAAAATCACATAAATAAGGTCAAATCAACAGCTACTAAATATGCAGATAATGCCAAGAAGACAAGGGACAAAAATAATGAAATCAATCCAGAGTTGAAAATAATATTAATTTCATTATGTAACTGCTGGACACAAGATGTCTCCTACTTCACTGAAATGATCCTTTTCGGTGTGTGTGTGTGTGTGTGTGTGTATGTGTTATTCCCACCTCACACTTGTGTTGCTTCTTTATCAATGATTGTCTTTATATGTTTTATGTTGTGGATGAGAATATTAAGGTAGTTGTTAAACTGGGAGATGAGGCACAAAGTCCCTTATATGGATAAAGATTAGCTTTGTCATACTTCTTTTCTTTCATACTTACTGTAAAACAAAAATTGGATTGGATTGCACATAAACATTTCAAAGTATCTAGAAGTAATTGATAGGTTTTATTTTACTCCTTCTAAGCTCCACAGGATGGGCTTGCTGGCTAGTTACTTATGGTGGAAATGTCGGACAGAAAGGGGAACATTTCTACTTGCAGTCTGAGAATGTTAACTCGATAGTCCATTTTGGGAAAAAGTTGTAGAATAAATAGGGTTGTCATTGGACATAACGGTACCTAAATGTCCAAAAATATGCCTTATGTGGGATCAAACAGAGTTGCCGAATGTATCAAAATATGACTTTGTTATGATAAATGTAGAGGTTGTCACTGCTGCGAAGGGATCTTCAGATCCTGGAAAAGTCCATCTCCAGATTTTAAAAAATAGAGGGAATCTACGTTAGAAACTGTGTTACATGAACACATGTTAGCTAGAGTCAGTAACAAAGGTTAAAGCTTTAAGAGGCCGTGGGCAAGCTTTTTTGTTTGTCATGGGTTTGCTGCACTGTAATGATTTGCTTATTAGTTGTACCATAGTGGTTGCATTATTGTTATTTTAGGACTAGAATGTGTAGTTACCAAGGGTTTTTGGATATATTGTATTCCTGTAACAATACTGTCTGAGTGTTTATACTGTAATAATGTAATTAAACTCAAATTAATTGTGGAATATCTACGAAGAAAGCCTTGCTGTCTGACATATGATTTGGCCTAAACATCAGAAAG
>JAPZDX010000012.1:29000841-29014910 GCA_029783625.1 Naso annulatus | reverse complement strand
TATTTCAGCACATCCTCTTTTTTTTTCCTAAGTCTTTACTACTTCTTAATTTATGATCATTTTTAATGTCCAGCAGCACTGCAGTCCCAAACTATAATCTTTTTTTTTTTTTAACCTCTAAATGATGTTTCTGGTATTTCTTTCACAAACATTTCTCAATATTATTTGGGCCCTTACAGTTTTTTTGGTCAAACCGGGTTTCCATCACATTTCAACGTAATCCGTGTTCCCATGAGGTTTATTTGAGTCAGTTCCTTAAATTCCATCCATTGATAAATGCCACCATTCTTGGGCTATTTGAATTATGACAAAAGAAGTTAAGACATCAGCATCATATTTCTTTCTGTCTAATCCACAGTCTTACCTTTGCAGCCAGAGGAAGGCAGCTTTTGTTCCGCAGTAACTTTTCTTGACAGAGAGTTATTTTAATTGATACGACAAACAAAATGTGTCTTTTATGTAACAAACACTGGGCTTGAAAAAACCCTCTTTGAAACTCAAAAGCATATTTAGTCTTTGGTGAAGCTATGATTGGTTAGAGTATAATACAGAATCATATATAGAATGAGTTTGTTTAAGTTAATTTGGAGGTTTTTTGCCATTAAAGATGGGGGAGGCAGTTTACACACACAATTCAAAACCTGCCACCTTTCTCTTTGCTGCCCCATACTACCCTGCTAGGCCATGACCAAACCACACAACTCACAGCAGCAGCAAAACCTCAGGTCTCGTAGGGCTCACTTTTGTAAACACTGTAAAATGTAAACCACTCCGAGACCCCAGTCCATTTTATCATGACTAGTCTTCTCAAAGATACCCTTCCTTCCAGCCAAAAGGTGGAGCACTACAGGCTGCAGCACTCTGCTTCGTCAGTAAGATGCAAGAAACAGTGGAGGACCTGATTCCTGTTTACTGGACTGTAACACTGACCTCTAATAAAACAAAAAAGGAAAGAGAACATGCAGCTTTGTGGCAGCAAGAACCACTCGGCTAGTAAACCACATATGCACCATTGTCCCATGTCAAAAAAAAATCCCCACTTCTTGTCGTTGTGCAGCTTTTGACATCAAAAGTTATGAGCCTGAAGATCTTTGTAGAGCTGAGACATGTTCACTCGTTTTGTACTATACACTGCTATAGGTAGGAAGGCATTATTAATGGATCAGTTACGAGATTTCCACATGCTAAATCAGGCTTTCACCATCTGAAAGGACTTGCTTGTGCATCTAAGTTTGTAGAAAAGCCAACAGAAACATCCCCTCTCTGAAAAGTCTGGTTGGCCAAAGTCTCACATTAGGAGCAAGACTTTCTAATGCCTGAAAACAGAGCTGAGGGGAGGTTCAGATGTCAGGCTTTTCTCTCAGAGCACTCAAATCACAATATCCTGGAGGATTATTATGGATTTTTTTTTTCAGTGACATCAAAAATTAACTGCCTACTCCAGCTTTATTAAATTTTTAATTTTTGAATCATTTGTAATGGAAATAAAAGCAACTCCATATTAAAGGTAAGTGTTGAACCAAATACTGATGACGACTGCAAAGTGTTGTTAAAAGTTCCGAAAATTTAGAAAGTGGACCTTGATTTTTGATTTTTCTTTCGACTATTTCCAGGGTCTGAAATGGACTTTCTCATTTTCAAAAGCCACCTTTAAAGCCAAAGTATTACTTTTGTGTAAAATCCAAATTACCGCCAACATGTATCCAACATCACTTCTCAAAACATCTTTTGTTTTCACCTTTAATCACTATGACCAGTTGTTCAATTGACCCTTCACTAAGCCATACCCCCCTTAGTTAATGCTGCTTTGTCTGTCAAGCTTTTGGAGCTAGCATGGAGCTCACTCTGTAACTAACTACACTATCTGGAGCAATACTGGCTAATTATTTGAAAAAACAGCAATTTCAGACAGAAGCAGACAGAGGGTCTATAATAAGCCGTTGAATGATAAATACAGTAAGTCAAAGTGACTCAGCAGTGAAAACAGGGCAGAGTTATGAATGTAAAGATACATGCTAAAGCCTACAGATCACAGTGCAGCCGCTTCAACTTGTGTTTCACTTCATTCTTAAAAACAAGCAAGGACTCTTGTAATGTTTCAGGACCCGTTTGGGACAAGTGGAGGACGTGTTTCTTTGTATCCTAACCTTAAAAGGAAAGTTGGGCTTTTTGGTCAGGTTAGCTGACCAGGCTTGCTAGTGTTCTTAATAGCTATAAGTAACTTAAATTAAGCAGCTAATATCCACCAATAACAACGTAACATGGCCTCAGTGTCTATTTCAGTGTTACCAAAGCACATATAACGTTAGCTGTGCTTGTTGAACTGTGAAGGGTTCAATGGAGAATGAGGACGTCCGAACAGTTTTGCCCAGAGCATAACACTACACTTTTCAGCGTTTGATTTTGGAAAGGTAAAGAACGTAAATCTCCATCAAACCTTGCCAAATAAAGAGCATCACTTTTAGAAGTGCGTCAGACACAATGTGTAACTACAATGAGCTCGAAATCCACAGAACCAGCCTGAAATGACGAAAATCTGAAAAGATTGCATGTTTCAGTGGAACACAGCCATAAAGTTGTCAGACCCCAGTCAGAGCTGGCAAATGCTATGGTCTGATTGACCCGTTTGTGTTCAAGGGCAGGGCTTAGCGAAGGGTCAGTTACATTTGAAAGGTTGGATTGACGTAAGATCACAGCTGACTGTTTGTCAGATGCATTTATGACACCAACTTTCCTTTTTCTATTCCTGCAGGTGGAGATGCTAGAGCGTAAATATGGTGGGCGTTTCATAACACGACATGCAGCCCGCACCATCCAGACAGCCTTTCGCCAGTACCAGATGAACAAGAACTTTGAGCGTCTTAGAAGTTCTATGTCTGAGAACCGTATGTCCAGACGGATAGTCCTATCCAATATGAGAATGCAGTTTTCCTTCGAGGGACCTGAAAAAGTCCGCAGCTCCTATTTTGAGGGAAAGCAAGTCTCACTTACAGATGAAGGCACCAAAATTGGTGCACTGGTGCAGTCAGAGCATAGTGGGGAAATGGGCATGCAGGCCAAGACCTCCACGACTCAAAGCGACTTCACAGACGCTATCACAGAACTGGAAGATGCCTTCTCCAGACAGGTCAAATCTCTAGCTGAGTCCATAGATGACGCTCTCAACTGCCGCAGTCTACACGGTGACGACAGCCAGTCAGAGCCAGGGAGAGGCCACAAGGATATGGACAGGGAGGTCAGCTGCCAGGTGAAATCCTCTAACAGTGCTTCAGAACACCACAAGTTGGACGAGATGACGGCATCTTACAGTGATGTCACCCTTTACATTGATGAAGATGAACTGTCACCACCACTGCTTCTGTCTCAATCTGTAGACCGGCCCTCCAGCACAGACTTGGACTTGCGTCAGCGTCCCCTCAATTCTTCCCAGGACTACTGGTCACTGGCTCATAAGGATGAGAAAGGAGACACAGACACCAGCTGCCGCAGTACACCATCTCTGGAGTGCCAAGAGCAGCGCTTGCGAGTAGACCACCTACCCTTACTTACCATTGAGCCTCCGAGCGATAGCTCAGTGGAGCTAAGTGATCGTTCAGATCGGAGCTCTTTGAAGAGACAGAACGCCTATGACCGGAGCCTCAGCAATCAGCAGAGCAGCCCTAAACACATCAGCCACAGCCTGCCACCCAGAGGCCCTTCCAGGGAAGAAGATGCCACCCGCCATCGGCCACGACAACTAGAGGGCCACCTGGCCATCAACGGCACTGCAAACAGGCAAAGCAAATCAGAATCCGATTTCTCCGACGGTGATAATGATAGCATCAACAGCACATCAAACTCCAATGACACCATCAACTGCAGCTCTGAGTCCTCCTCCAGGGACAGCCTGAGGGAGCAGACGCTCAGCAAGCAGACATACCACAAAGAGACTCGCAACAGCTGGGACTCACCTGCATTCAGCAATGACATTATCCGCAAGAGGCACTACCGCATTGGTCTAAACCTCTTCAATAAGTATGTATACATAATTACATGAGACCTTTAACCAACTGCTCACATACCAAGAGACACAATTTGACACACATAACATACCTAATGTGGGTCAGAAGAAGTTAAGATTGATCAGTCCATAAAAAACATATGGCAAATACGTAGTGATGTTGTTTGAAACAAAACATCTGTCTGTTCCATAAATGGTGCAAATGAGTCTGGGACTAATTCTGCCCCACTTCATGAAGAACAATTCTGAGCCTGATGATTCCATTTAATCATAGATGATTGTGGATTTGTTTTTTGTCAGAGTCAACCATTAAGCTTCTCTTAATCATTTGTGATAAACTCTGCAGAGAAAAGTAGCTCCCTTCTCCCCTCTCTCGGCTGTCATCCTGTTCCACCACCTCCCTGCCTGCCTCCCTAAATCCTGTCCCTCATCTGACACACATTTGGCCTTGGGCAGAAGTGCAGTGGGGTAATCACAGATTTAGATTGTGTCCTCACTCCTTCCCTTTTTGTCTCTGTCTCTCTCTGTCCCCACCCCCTCTCTCTCTCTCCCTTCTCCTGTGTCTCCAGGAAACCAGAGAAAGGCATCCAGTATCTGATAGAACGAAACTTTGTTCCCGACACTCCAGTAGGTGTGGCCCACTTCCTGCTACAGAGGAAAGGCTTGAGTAGACAGATGATTGGCGAGTTCCTGGGTAACAGACAGAAACAGTTCAACAGAGATGTCCTCGAGTGAGTAATGTCTTAATAATCTTTGACACATTTGTGTGGGCAGATGGATCATTTAGTCTGAACCCTGAAAACGTGATGGTTCCGTAAAACAGGCTTTTGGTTTGCCTTGCCAACTTTTCCAGTTCACAGAATTGTGTTTTATCTGCCTTCCAAGAACATAAATTAATCGTAGATGGGCTTTCCAGTTTGCAATCTACATTTATTTAAATAATCTGAGTTTCATAGTACTCTGTAATGACTCAAGCTACATGCAGGAAATAAATAGAAATAGAATCCACTTAGAAAAATGCTGTGATGCTTTGATAAATGCATAGACACATTTCTATTCTTTACTTACTTTTATAGGAAAAGGAAATATCTCACATTTTCCAGTGGTGATTCTTTGCATCATTCAAAAAGCACCTCTAACTTATACCTTAAACCGGATAGACTTATCCAAAACAACATTTGAATTACACCAGCTCTCAGAACTCATTGAGTCTCAGTTGAGGATAAGGCAAAGAAAGGTCTGTCAGTGTCAGTTTGATAGACGTATCTAAAGGTCTTCTTGAGAAAGCGTCTGTGAATCCTGACATGCACCATGTCAGGTATCAGGGCTCTGGAGAGCTGTGTCAAAATCCTCACTTCAGCTGAGAGAAGAGTTCTCTCTTGATTGAAGTGGAAGTGTACGACAGCGTATTAGGGCCATGTAGGTTCAAAAAAAGATGAACTAGAAGGGGGGCTGAGTATCCAAGTTTTAAACCGCAAATTTATGTATTTTTGAGTATAAGGTAGCAAATTTCTGAGAATAAAACTTGGATATTCTCTGAAATTATAAATTCACAAATGTGCAAGTTCAAAAGTCACAAATTTGTGACTTCAAACTCAAAAATTCTGAGTTTAAAACTCAGAAATTTACCTTTGTTACCTACCTTTGGCCCTTACACATACAGTCATATAAAGTATCAATATCCAAGTGAAAAAAATACTCCATTAAACATTAAAGTCCTGCATTAAAGCCTCACCAACCAATACTTTAAACAGCATGCAAACCACCACGTGTGACTTAAGGAAGTGCTTGTATTAGCAAAGCAACAAAGACTTTCTAACCGTGCTCTGGACATACCATCAGCTGTACACGGCTTTTATCGGGTCTTTCAGGTCATTATTTGTGCTTTTAAAGCTCACAACTTACTCTGGCTGTCGTGGTTCAGTCTCAAAGCACTGATGAAGCTCATTTCTAGCAGCATGCTGCTGTTTTGGGCTAAAGAGACAATAAGCCCAATGTGCACTATTTGTACAACCCCAAAACCACTGACAGACTACTGTTTGTTAACTCCTAGCCAAAACAAGATGATTATACCTTTTACCAAGCGCAACTGCAGCACATGCAGACAGAACTAGCAGTAGCTGTCATAGATGAATGTAGTTCCGCACATTGCAGTCATACATTACTTACTCCTATGCAGCATGCTTGAACAATCAAGTTATTTCCATTTAAATGGATAGTGTGTATTTTCCTGTGGCGTAAATTCTAATTGTGCATTTTTCTACCAGCTGTGTGGTGGATGAAATGGACTTCTCGGCGATGGAGCTGGATGAAGCGCTCAGGAAATTCCAGGCACACATCAGAGTTCAGGGAGAAGCTCAGAAGGTAGAGCGGCTGATTGAGGCCTACAGGTAAGACCCTCCTGACACGGAAACGTGACAGAGTCTCATCTACAGCTTAGGCTCAAAGATGACTGGATCAAGAAAAGATCACACCAAGCCATGAAGATTTTCCACAACAAGGAGAAAGAAACTAATCAGTTTGGCAATAGGGACTTTAGGGACAACATATACCAATTAAGGACTGTGTGACAGAATGATCATTGTTAGCAGGTTTATTGCTATGTCTAGTATTCACCACTGACACAGCATGTATGAATAAGTAGTAGCACAAACGAGCTTTAAACCATTTCAGAAACAACCACCACCTAAAACAGATGAGACAGCAGAAAGTCAGTGTCTTCTTTTAACTCTCGGGCATAAGAGTGTCAGTGCAGCAGAGCAAAGCAATTTTAAATCCAGCATTGTTCAGCCAGGTTATAGCAAAAAAATAATTTTGAGAAAATTCGTTAAGGGAAAACCTCGCTCGGGGCTGCTGATAGATATTATGTGATCCTGATTTATTTTCACCAAACCTCTGACAGAGAGATGGTCCCATACCCACAGAGAGTTAGCTCAGAACAGCACTGAGGAAGGACATTTGAGCACCAGTAAACACCACAGTCACTGATGTGCTGGGGAGATAACAATAACTGATGGTCGGGCCCCTGCCTGTGGCCTAGATCAGATATGATCATGAATTCACTTTATGGTGACTCAGAAAGCTGTTAAATGGTTTGTCAACAGTCTGCAGCGTTACTGGCTCATTGTGCTTTTGACTTTAGGCTATGAACCATTATTTAACTTCATATGACCACAGTTCAAATAGTGGAGAGCCCAGCATCAATATCGGTGATGATATTTCTACCCATAAGCGGAACTAACAGGGGATACTTATTTATTTTGCATTGAGGGAAACTCTTAGTGATATTGTGCTTCATCTTTTTTAATGAAGAACTCTCTGCATCTCCTGTTCAGTTGGATCTAATGTTAGCAGCCTGTTAGTTCCAGTCCTTCACTTTTTGTTAAATAAAATGTAAGCTGTAATGATACAAGGGCACAGTTTTCACAAAACGATCCAGTCTTTCTGGGACATATTTGTAGATGCGGCACTTAGATGTTGAGCCCTCCAATGCCCATCACATCAGCTGAGTGACAACAGTCAACTTTCATGGTGTGTTAATGAAAGATGTTTTGACACAGTGTATTTAGCCAGCCACATTGTGTTCTCTATTAGCCATTAGCAGTTTAAATTGTGTCCACATGAGATTCATTGTGATGTTGTTTTCAATGAAGGTAGTCAACGTAGCTTGATCATGATTGCACTGACTTTAGCTATGATTGTTTGTTTGTTATTGCTATTTACTGTTTGGTCCCACATTGCAGAAGGACAGGTCTAGCTAGTTTTAGCAGTCCCAAATCACAGCAGTGAGTGAAATTTCACCAGCCAAATGATAAGACCAATGTTGTTTATAACACAGGGGACTCCATTACAGCAAAAAAAAAATTGAAGAAAATTCTTCTTTTTGGTAGCAATTTGACCAAAGAAGTCATAATAAACCCCTCAGAGATGGATATTAATTTCACAGCAAAATTATTGTGGTTTAGTTTAGTTCAAATTTAAAGTTTCTGTGTCCAATATCCTCTTAATAGCCAACGCTATTGCATCTGCAACCCTGGTGTGGTCCGGCAGTTCAGGAACCCTGACACCATATTCATCCTGGCCTTCGCCATCATCCTCCTCAACACAGACATGTACAGCCCAAATGTCAAGCCAGAGAGAAAGATGAAGCTGGAAGACTTTGTGAAGAACCTTCGAGGTACTTTGTTCTCCCTACCTGCACCACACCCAGCTTACTGTCACACAGCCAGTTTTATCGACAGATTGTAAATTGAGTTTTGTGGATGTGTTTTGCTTTGATTAATGACTGTGTCAGTAAGCTTTATTTTTATGTGGAGGAAAAGCACTTTTTAGTTATACCCTCAACAGATTTTGAGGGTATTAACAGGGCTTTTTGGCATGGCTACCTCATTTCTCAGTCCATTGGAATATCAGTAATTATAGTAGTGTGCAGAGGAGAAATACTTGTCCTTGGACAGCTTTGATGGACATTTCTGTCAGTACAGTGAAAAATATGTGAAGCACAGCAGTAAGTACATTCGAACACTCATCAGTTCTCGTAAATCTTTAAATTAATTATTAATCTCTCTCTTTTTCCTCCCTTTTCCTCTTGTCCTCTGATAGGAGTGGATGATGGGGAGGACATCCCCAGAGAGATGCTGGTAGGGATATATGAGCGGATTCGCAAACGAGAGCTCAAGACTAATGAAGACCACGTGTCGCAAGTTCAGAAAGTGGAAAAACTCATTGTTGGAAAAAAGCCGGTAAGTTTGAGTTTGCCTCTGGGCTGTTGCACATTGAGTGTAACCACTTTAATCTTTCCCTCCATTCAAGAGCCAAATCTAACAGGAGTATGCAGAACCAAATTATCCAGTGTACCTCTGAGCTGTCACAGAGAGCCCGAGCTTATTCATGGCCAGCGCCCTCTAAAAATGAACAGAAATGAAAGAGCATCTTTTACCTGAACCTATTTCTCTGCTGTGTGACACATCAATATTTCAGGGTCGCAGACCTTCATGCTGCATGACTGCAATATCTCTTTTGCCCCAAGTGCTGACCAAGAAAAGTGCCATCGGACAAGCTCAGTAATAACAGCCTCTTGAGGGTGTTTACATGAAACCCTTCCCTTCAGTCCATTGTTGTCCTCCTCATCAAAAAAACTCCACTTAAGTGACATAAATCGGCAGAAGCCCACGGTCCCCTTATAAAGTTGTGATCATAAAGGTTGACACAAACTGAAAACAAAACATATTCTAAGAAGGATGGCGAGAGGTCATGGATGTTTGCTCTGTGATCCATAAAACCAGTTTCCCTGTTTTAATTCTGTCCCGTTTTTCTTTTTGAACATTATATGGAATGTCTTCACTTTGATGTATTGTAAATTTAAAAGTTCCCATGTGTGTTCACTGGTCCGTGTGAAATAATTCTTGTGTGTTTCTCTCACTCATACAGATTGGCTCATTACACCATGGTCTAGGCTGTGTAAGTATTACTCTTTCTGTCATCTACAGAACAATTCAGGGTAAAAAAAACCCAAAAGCTTTATGGAGCAGATATAAACATTGTGGAATGAATAATGTAAGATTTTAACCAATCTTCCTTGAAAGCTTCAGAAATGATGCCATATTATGTGTGCAGGTGCTATCCCTACCCCACAGGAGACTAGTCTGTTACTGCAGACTGTTTGAAGTGCCCGACCCCAACAAACCGCAAAAGCTGGGCCTGCACCAGAGGGAGATCTTCCTCTTTAATGACCTGCTAGTGGTACGGCAGACATAATTCTTCCAGCACATGGAGAGCACACTTGAACATTCAACTGAAAGAGTCTAAACCACATAATGTGCTATGCTTTGTTAACAGGTTACTAAAATTTTTCAAAAGAAGAAGAACTCTGTCACGTACAGCTTTCGCCAGTCCCTCTCACTTTATGGCATGCAAGTGCTGCTCTTTGAAAATCAGTGTAAGTGCCAGAGAAACTTGTGTAAGCTCTTTCAAATGGCGTCAGTGTCCTTCAGACAAACTGCTTTGTAAGAGAACGCGTCTACATAGGTGTTGTGGATGGCTACACTCCAAGGGTGGAAACCTTGTCGTCATCAAGAGAGGTGATCCGTGATAAATTGCAAATTACACTTTTGGACACTTGCCTCTCAAAGGAACTCACAGCGTTGCTCTCGTTTGTACAGACAAATAGTGTTGGATGTATTTGTGTGAGGAATGGAAAAAGAGAGTTTAAAGGTGGAGTCAGTAGGATGCTATGTAGAAGCTATGTAGGTATATTACGGGCTAACTGCCAGTGTTTGGCACCTACCTGTCCAACAGAGAGCACATCAACTCTGCGTCGCTCCTCATCCCCTCTAGTGCTCCAAAGCAGGTGAAAGCCAAACTGAGATTCACTCTTATTTTGGAAAGAGCTTTATCCACCTGCTGTTTCACCTTATAGGGCTTTATTTCCTTTCCTTTGCCGCTATGTCCATATCCCTAACTTTCTCCAGCCTGAACAGTGTCCAGTAGTTGTACTCTCAACCTCACCTGCACAGTCATTGGCTGGGGGAAATGCACCCCTGCCCAACCTAGACTCGTCCCAAGCAGCTCCTGAGACAAGCCAAACATCAATATACAGGCAGAGGGCGCTGTGTCTCCACACACAGTCACTGCCACACATTTATAGAGACCCAGAAATGATGATTGAGCAGCATTAGTTTAGTGTAAGTCTGTATCTTATTTTTTTAGGAAATCCTACTGACTCCACCTTTAAGAGAGAAATGTTAACCCTAAAAACCGACAGACGCCCAATCCCAATGTCGGCAATGTTTTGAGAAAGTTTGAGAAGTGTTTGACGATTGAAATAGCATTTTGTTTGAAGAATACTGATACCTTAATGGTAGCAAAGTATTGTTGGTTATTGAAGCAGCCCACTTCTGTGGACTTCCAGTGATGTGTCTACTGTATATGGTGTGGACTGTTAAAGCTTTGATATATTCATTTTTCAGATTATCCCAATGGAGTCCGTCTGACCTCGGCCATTCCTGGAGCTGACATCAAAGTTCTCATTAACTTCAATGCACCCAACCCTCAGGACCGCAAAAAGTTTACTGACGATTTGCGAGAATCTATTGCTGAAGTACAAGAGATGGAGAAGTACCGGATAGAATGTGAGTAAAAGTTTGGTTTATCTCCAGATATCTGTGCTCTAATTTCAATTTCAAAGAAGTCTGGATTACCATTAATATTGTATGTGTGTCTCTTGCACAGCTGAGCTAGAAAAACAGAAGGGGGTTGTGAGGCCCAGCATGTCCCAGAGCTCAGGGTTAAAGAAAGAAACAGGTAACGGCAACCTGAGCCGTGCAAGCCTTGATGACAGCTACGCCATCGGTGAAGGTTTGAAGAGAAGCGCCCTCAGCAGCTCCCTACGTGACCTCTCAGATGCAGGTAAAATCAGGGGTTGCCAAGGCAACGTATTATCTCATGTCTTATCCCCCTGCTGGACAAAATAGAGTGTATAGACAAGTCAGATGCTGGCATGTTGCTATTTACTCCTTTTGGTTGTGAATGGTTCTTGATTTGGGAATTTGAAAGAAGCTGAGTTCCTGTTCATGTGTAGTTCATGTTCAGTTTTAATTTGACTGATACTTCAACTGACCTGCCAATGCAGAGTGCAAGCTTTCTGAGCCGTTCAGGAAACAAGGAGATAGAGATGGGTGTGTTTGCCAGTGGGCCCAGGTGTAATTTACTAGAGGCTATCAAGTAATAATCCTGTGTTACCGGAGAGGGAGGAGGCAGCGCTATGTAGGTCACTGTGATCAATTTGAGCGTCTTAGCGGTAAGAGGAATTAATGTTGTGCAGTAGATGTCAGACATGCAGAGAGTTGCCTGCACACTGCAGAGCCGCCCTGCATAAACACACTCAGTGACCTCAGTACACAGTTCAGACTAGTACAGCAACATCAAAGAATGAAATGAGCTGTTTGATTTTGTTGAGTGCTTTGATGCTTTTTGAAAGGGAAACAAGTTTTAATATCAGTTTCTGTAGAGTCCAACCAGTAGAAGCTTTTGTGCATCACTCAGATAGATTTAATATATCCGAGGTTCAGTTTGCTTTACTTCAAAGTGACTCGTGTTAATCCAGCTTCTTCTACCCTCAACAGGAACTTCACGTTTACAGATTTTGTTTACACAAGGTCAGTTATGGAGACCACTAGTCATCCCGTGAAAACAGTAGTATTATGTCTTCTGTGTCTCCGGTGGTTTGTAGAACCCAAATGATCTCATCAGGGTCACCTCAGTGTCAGCTTGGATTCTACAAATTTTGAGAGAAAGCCTCCAAAAGCTAGCCTGGCTCCGCCCTCCTTTCGCTCAGTTCAGACTTTGCTGTGATTCAGTCTGGCAATGAAGGTCGTCTTTACAATTGCAGAGACAAATTTTTGACTGGACCAATCAGCGACTATTGTGTTTAGTTCAATGACGTAGACGGCAAACGCATGTTTACCATAGTTCAGTCATGGCAGCGGCCTATTCACGAAGTGGACCAGGCTACCAAACCGCTCGCTACTGAAAACTATGCGATATTAAAAAAGGAACATTCTGACCAGACAGATAACAACCTTGGCGACCTGAAAAGTTGTCTACTGTTTTTCTGTGATTACTACACATAGACTAGAATAGGAGCTTGTAGTAGAAGTCTTTCTACCGATCTGTGTGGTGCACATTAAACTCACGCAGCCTTGGGTACAACTCAACACAACACATATTAAAAAAAAAACACCATACAAAAGCACTAAAACTGACATAAATAGCTAATATCACAGCACAGTGTAACAACAGTTAGGTGATTATTTTGCAGATAGAATAGAATGAAAAAGAATAGATGAGAATAGAATAAACTTTATTGTCATGACACAAAAGTACAACGAAATTTGCTGTGTGTCGTGCCTGAAAAGGACAATAATAAATGCACAAACACACACACATACACAGTCATCCCAGATCAAAAGAATATATAAACAAAGCATTTAAAAGCAGCACCAAAAACAGCATTGCACAAGTGTCCCATTATAGCACATTTGAATTAGGTTTGTAATAAACAGGGTTCTTAGATCGTGGAAAAAGAACGTTAGTTTCCTCACTCATCTCGTCTGCAGGCTACCGATGTTTAAGCCAGTGTCTCAGAGGACTGAGAGATAGTGGCTGCCACTGTTAGCGCTTAGCTTGGGCCTGTTGCTGCATCTACATGGTGATAATGTGATTTTATTTCAAACAAAAAATGTCGAACTGTTTCTTCCCATGTCTTACACTTACACCTGCTACCACGCTAAGGCCGACTAGAATTCAAATTCTGCAAAGAATCCCCAGTGGAGCATGGCCAGACCCATATCACGAAGTGAATTTATTCACAAAATGAATTATGGTCGGGTTTATTGGGCTATCCAAAAGAAGCTGAAGGATAGACTTTAAATGCTGAGGACATTTACCAAATGGAATAAAAATCTTTCATTCATTGTATTATGGGAAACTTAAATTCAGGGTAGCCTCAGCTGGTTCGATATCATCCACTCTTTTTTTAACTGTTTTTTTCGAATCTTGCTACCTAATAGAAGTGAAATGCTTACCTAATTTAATGCAGTTAGATTGCGAGTCTCTTACTGATGGGAAGCTGTGCCTTTAGGCTGTGTTGTTGACACGTAGAGGAATCTGCAAGCTCAAGTTATCCCTAAAGCTAGCTTTATTGTGAAGTTATGGCAATGACTTGCTTCTTCCCTTTCCTTTAGTCACCTCCCTCTGCCATAGTGACAGTCTGCCACTTGCCAGCTTTTGTCGCCTTACTAGACCCCCACCGTACTAGACAGCGATATGTGCATCTTTACGTGTTTACCAGGCGTGTCTAATCTGTCATGTTACATGTTCTGGGCAGGCAAGCGTGGGAGACGCAGCAGTGCAGGATCACTAGACAGCAATATGGAAGTAAGTAGGATATAAGTTATGCTGAGCTCTCCTCTGACTTTATGTTGTTCACGCTGAACACACACGTCTCTGTTGTTTTTTTTTGTTTGTTTGTTTTTGTTTTTTCGTAGTTTTAGTTTCTTCTGTTGTTCTG